>CAJHQQ010001843.1:0-80511 GCA_905132885.1 Moricandia moricandioides
ACAAAATATTTTGAATAGACACATATTTTCATTTTTAAAGATGAGTTTTATCCAAAAAAAAACACAAATTCTTAATTGGAATTCACAACCTTTGAAATTAATTGGGATTGCAATTATTAATAGATAATCTACATCATAATCAAAACATTAATTTATATCACATTTTTATTAACTAGAAATATCCGTGTTTTTGAGGCGGATCAAGATCTAGTGTATATACTTAAAACCCCCTCTCAGAACTATGTAAGAGCCGAAGTCCAACACGTTGTAGATCCGTTATTGAAGACCACGAGAAACAAAACCGAAGACAGTTATTTGGTTAACAAAAGATGACATACAACTTGACAGTTTGGTCTTCTTCTGAAAGTTGTGTGAAAGCTTATACAATGACTTATTAAGCTCCATTCGACACATTGACTTATTAAGCCTTAAAAAATAAATAGCAGGACCGTCTGAAGAAACGACTAATAAAGTGACTGCAAGCTTTGCTTTGTAGTTTTATCTAGAACAAGACCATCTTTCACAAATGCATCTATAGTAATAATCTTGAGAAGATAGCCAAATGACAGATGCGTGAATACAACGGTAGGTAAATGAAATGTAGATCGAATTTAGTTTAATGTATCATCTCACCGATCCTACAAGTCTGATGAACAGTGGCCGGTTATCCAAAGCACCCATCACATTAGGAGATATATAATATGTTTTTGTTTTTCAGTAAAGAATACACTCAAATTCATGAGACATTTTAATGAAAAACCATCTTTCAGAAAGAGATTACCTTCATCACATCAAGGCTAGCGTAAACATCAATTGTTAAATCTATTTCTTTAACTAGGAAGTCTAGGATACACACACTTGTTACAAAAAAAAAAAAAAACTAGGATACACACATATATATTGCATAATGACTTTACTTTCGATCATAGTTTGGATAGAGAATGAATTTCTAACCATAAAAAATGCTGAGTGATATAAGCATAAAGAAGGGGAAGCTGATATATCTTATTTTGTTTCAAACAGTCTTTCTTCTAGTGGAAGAGAGATTATTTCATTTTCTAATCCAATGAAATACTCAAATCGCAAAAAGAGTAAACAATATAAGATTGTAAAAGTATTAATCTCCAAGCGTGACTTCACATCTTTGCCAGCAAATCCAACATCACGAATGTATTGATGATATATATCTGAATAAGGTCAGCAAATAGACTTGGAATTTGCTGGATTTATCCTACTTTGAGGTTTCAACAAGGTCAGCAATAATGTCGTATCCTAGTTTCTCCCTTATTCAGATATCTACAACCATGTAATGCTCCAGATGTCAAATTCCAAGTCTAGTTTCTAAACAAAGGCACAAGAGTAAAACACAAAGTTCTTAGAGAAACTAGGATGCGACAAGCACTCAGAAGCCGGGTATTGTAAAAAGCAAGCTTTTAGGACATCATTATCCCTAAGAACTCGAAATGGGGTTCTTAATTTTCTTTTTGCTGATTTTAAAAAAAAAACGAACCAATCGTCGGCCGCCACGTGTCAGTGAGACCCGCAAACAGTATAAGAAATTCTCTAAAAACGATTTTTATTTAGTAGTTTTAAGAAACGGTTTTTGCATTGTTCATAGGGCCCCACGTGTCAGTGGGACCTGCTAACAGTGCAAGAACCCCGGATAATCATGCTCTAATGTTTATCTGAATCTCTTATGGTGGAGTTCTTAACTTATGATTTCACCCTTTTTTTTACCTTTTTTCCGCTAAGAGACGGTCTCTTAGGTCTCTTATTTAAGAGACAGTTCTTAAGTTTTTTTAGTTAAAAGTTAAGAAACGTTTCTTAGAAAAGTTAAGAACCTCATGATGAGAGATCTGCAATAAACATGCTCTAACCATGATTAAAGGGAGGGGGAGTTTAAGAGATTCTTAGAGGGTTTCTTAAGGAGGGGTCCCCACTAAACTATCAAAAACCACTTCCCAAAATCTCTAAATAAGGGCATCATTAACCCAGAAATCTTATTGGGTTTCTTAATTTTTTTTATTTCTTTTTTTTTAGAAAAAATTAAAGTTTTTTTACTGGTTTCTTACACTGTTCATGAATCCCACTACACGTGGCGGTCCATTGATTCTTTTTTTTTTTTTTGTTTTTAATCAAAAACAAAAAAAACAAATAAGAACCCCTTTTGGGATTCTAGGGTTAATCATGCCCTTAGATATTCGTAAACGGAGAAATCTCTCAAAGCAATTTTTTTTAGTTTTTGTCAAAGAAAGACCTTCAAAAATGATTAAAATAGATTTTTTGTCTTGAATATTTTAATTCTAAATATCACCTCTAAAATTCCATCTCATAACTCTAAATCCTAATTTTAGATTAATTAACTAAATGGTATAAATAAATCTTATTTAATCATTTTTCTATTTGAATATTATTTGGTGACAAAAGCTTTTTAGAAATATCTTATATATTTCTCTTTGTAAACACTCTAAATTAGAGAAACCTGTTTGTGTCCCCATCTAAATACAATTCTTGATACGCCCCTTGCTACTGTTACACAATATATGATTCCGAAAACCCTCAAACTTTTCTCTTCGGCTCAACGTGTATGGCTAATGCCTAATGGAAATGATATCAAGTGTGTGAACACTTCACCCATTGTTCTTGATATAAAATAATTATCATCGGATCATCACACACACAAGAGCTCTATCAACCAAGAAAAACTTAACCAATTGCGCGATTTTGCCGGCGTTTGAGACTTTTCACGCTCAACAATCTTCTCTTTTTCTTCTTTTAAACATATAAATGAAGTTGCACTAGACTTAGTCAATGACCCCCCCACCAAAACCGAACTCTTATCTAAGCCCACAGAAAACTCGTAACTTTAAAGAAACCACATATAATCGACGTCAGAAACTAATAGTAACTTAAAAGTTACTTAATCACTATCAGAAACTAATAGTAACCTTAATCTTTACGTTAATCAATGATCATACGCATGCGTTTCTCTTGCGCGACCCTTTGATCTTAATCCTTTTTTATAATAAATATAATTAACTTCATGTAAAGTTACGTTAGTGATTACGTAACACGCGGAATATGTGTCTGAAACTTTATCTTTTAAATAGTTTAATCAGAATTTCAAACGCACGAAACTTTTCTCCTGCGCCCAACACATTTACTTTTATTCAGAACCAACAGGCAAATAACAACGTATAGACCAATCTTTTAGCAACAGCAGCAACAACAAAAAAAAAAAACAGAAAATGTCTGAATATCTCTCGGAAGAACTAGCCATTGAGATTCTCGCAAGGCTAGCCATAAAGGATCTTGCTCGATTCAGATGCGTCTGCAAGACATGGAGAGATATTATCAACAGCCGTGGCTTCTCCGAAAGGTACCAAGACGTTTCTCCCGTGAAGTTCTTGTCGTTCCACGACAAGGGTTTCTACTTGCTTGACGTGGAAGACAAGAAACCGGTTATAGAAACACCTCGTAAGCTTGATTTCCCTTTGGATCATCAGTCGATGATCGATGAATCCACATGTGTGCTTCATTGTGATGGGACGTTATGTGTGACCTTAAAGAATCACACTTTATTGGTTTGGAATCCATCTTCCAACCGGTTCAAGATCGTACCAAATCCCGGTATTTATCGAGATTCGAACATTCTTGGTTTTGGTTATGATCCGGTTTCCAACGATTACAAAATCGTAACGTTTATCGACCAGTCTGATTCTTCCACGGCGCAGATTTTCGGATTCAGAACCGGTTCTTGGAGAGATGGCGTACGGATTCCTTGTCCTGATTGGTATTACAGAGAGAGAATAGGTACCTTCTTGGATCAATACCTCTACTGGATTGCGTACCGGTCTAATGTAGACCGGTTCATCCTATGCTTTAATCTCTCGACCAATGAATACCGGAAATTAGCTCTCCCGGTTTACTATCAAGGTGTCACGTGTTCTTGGTTAGGCGTTACACGTCAGAAACTTTGTATTATAGAGTATGCACCATGCGAGAAGAAGATTTGGATTTCGGTTATGGAGAAAACCGGGTCATGGAACAAGATTGTAAACCTTCCAATATCGAATTTGATCTCTATGCAAGATCAGATCTACGATTATCAAGTAGAGTTCGTGTCGTTTACGAAAAGGAACGATATTGTTGTAATGTTCACTGGGTATTACGATAATGTCGAGATGGATGATGAAAAACTTGTGAAGAAAAAGGTGTTTTTATACAAAACCGGTGAATATACATTTCAACAAGTCCGGTTCTGTAACTCTTTAGCCGGGTTTAGGTTTCTTGGTGAATATTTGGAGACTCCTGCCATGATTAACCTGATCTACTAATGTGAGGTTTTAACGTAATTTTTTTTTTTACACTTTTCGGATAATAAATGTATTTTATGTTTTTTATTTAAAAAATGATTATTAAGTTTTCTTAATTAAAAGTTAAGAAATATATTTTAGAAAAATTAAATACTTCATCCTAATCTTGCTCTTCCTATTTCTTTTCAAAAATTATATTGCATGCAAGCCTAATGTTTTATTTTCATAATGAGGATGAAAAGAGCTGCAAAGCCCAAGCCCATTTATATTCGTGGTGAAACCCAATCAAATAAACACAGCTATTTGAACCAAATAATCATCGTTATCTTATGAGAATATAGATTTGACCATTAGTTCTGTGTTGCATTAACAAGGATAAAACGTATTACCATGGCAAATAGAGAAACATAAATACTTCTAAAGTTCTAGGAATATACAAGTTGCTCCAAATAGTGACCGGTCCAATTAAAAGAGCCAAACATGCAAACCGGTTTCAATTGGGTACTCGCACTAAAATTTTCCATGACACACTAATACCAAATATTAATATATGTCCAGAGAAATCTGATTATTAATCACGTAACCTAAACCAATTTGATCCCTGTTAGATGCAAACTTTTTAAAAACTCAAAATCGGTTTCGGTATATACTTGTGGTTGGTTCATCGTTAATTACTCGGAGACGGTCACTATAAATACTCGCGTGTGTAACTTTTTTTAACATTTTAAGTTCGATAAGAAAAAAAGAAAATATAAAAATGGAAAGAGTAGGGATGAACAACAGCAGCAACGGGCAATCACTGTGGCACTCCTCATCTCAGTCCCCAAAGACTCCCACCACCATGCTCGATCGCGCTCTCTCCTCTCGCCGTCCTCACTCCGACGCCGATCTCTCCGACTCCGGCGAATCCGGCACCGACGAATCCAAGACCAAGCGCCCTCACATCTACCTCCTCGCCTCGAATTTCGTTTCTCGGATCGGACACCAGTGGCTGCCTTGCCTCATCATCGCTCTCCTCTTCCTCGTCCTTCTCTTCCTCACCTCCTTGGCTTTCCACTCTAGCAGCTTCGTTTGCATCTCCCGTTTCGATCCCGCCGCTCGGATCGGGTTCTTCGGTCTCGATGGGCTCGAATCGGACTTTGGTGCCCTAGGTGTTCCTTGGTGTAAGCACCTCCAGATCTCTCTCTCTCTCTCTCTTATCTTTAAGTTTTGGTTTCATCTGTGTGTTGACACATTGTGTATTAGTGAGTCAGTGTGGATCTTCTCTTGAAATGCATTTGGTGAGATTTGATTTTTCCCATAGATAACATGGATCTTGCTTGCTACTTGATTCATAGTATGAATTTGATTTGGTGGCAGTGGTTAAGAGAAATTGATTGTTTGATTTTTTAGTAATGGTGGCAAGCTTAAATCAATTGCAGAATCAGAGATTGTGTAGTGAAACTAGTAGAGAAGAACCATTAACTATGTTGTTCTTCTCGATCTCCCCGTTTCTCTAGTGGAAGATGACTTTGAGTGTGTTATTATGACAAGCCTGTATCAGTTACAGAATTATGGATGGTGTAGTGAAACTAGTAGAGAATAGTCATTTACTACTCTTACTACAGTTTAAACGACGAGTTTGTATGTTGTGAGATAGCTATGCTGATCTTCTTGATCTCCCTATTGCTTTACTGGAAGAGAACTTTGAATATATGTTTTTGTTAAATGAATTAAAGCTTGTTATGGTATGGACGTATTTAAATCTTTTCCTTGGCAAAAGGCAGATCGAAACATGGAAAAGAAGTTGAGTGGACTTCCAAGGATTTACTCAAGGCTCTTGAAGAGTTTGTGCCTATATACGAAACACGGCCAATAAAGAACAATATGCATGGGATGGGTTTTGATCACAGCTTTGGGCTATGGTTCATGGCACGTTGGCTAAAGCCAGAGCTGATGATCGAAAGTGGATGCTTTTAAGGGACATTCCACTTGGGTTATGCGGCAAGCCATGTCAGATACACCCAATTATCTCACTGACCGCCAAGACACCCCGAGAAGTACTTGAAGAAGGGACCTGCCTATGTGGATGGAAACTGCACGTACTTTGCAGGCAAAGATTTTGTTGATTTTGGAAGTGTAGATTGGAAGAATGTGTTGAAGAAACACGGAGTAAAAGATCTCAACCGTGTTCTTGTCTTCTTCGATGATCATCAGAATGAACTCAAAAGGTAGTTTTTCTTTTATTTTTCATTTCTTCTTGTCTTGCTTTTCTTATATAAGCGAAGGACTCACTGGTTTTCTATGATGTACTACCAAGAGCAGGATAAAGCAGGCACTGAAGGCAGGTTTCCAACATCTCATATTCGAGGATAACTACGACACAGGAACAGGGGATCACTATTCCCTTAGGCAGATATGTGATCAGTCATATATAAAAGGTGGGTTCTGTAAAGTTCACACATTTAGATACATAAACTTGGTTCTTTTTTCCTTTCTCACATATGATTCGTTTGTTTTTATCCTCCCCCAGGAGGCGGTCACAGCTGTTTCAAAGACAGCGATGAAGCTAGGATTAGATCAAACAGGAAGAAATTTTGGGAGAAAGCAGTTGATACAGAGGAACTCTGTGGACCAGGTGAAACATGGTGGGGAGTGCGAGGAGAAATGAGAGATGACTTTAACCACACTAACACGCAAATCTCGTACAATCAGCATTTTCAGAACAGCAGATACGTTGAATCGATTCTTGATGTCTATTGGGAGCTACCTCCGGTTGCTGGACCTTCATTGACTCATCAGTCACGATACGACCCTGCTCGTTCAACTCCACCTGTGGTAGCAGATGGGAGGCACCGTTTGTTCCAAAGAATCGGCTTAGGTCGGCTGGATAAGTCTGTGTTCAATGGCTATACTCAAATGGTTTACCTTCAGATATCCAAACCCGGATCATAGTCATAGAGTTTGTGTGATTCCTGCAAAGAAGAGCCACTCCTTTTGTTTGTCTTCTATTCCTTAGCTTTTCTCTTATAAGTTACAAGTTGAACTAAAGTGTGTTAATACAGGAGAGTCTTTTCCACTATGGTTTCGTGTAAAAGTTTCTAGATCACGGTTGTTAACGTGTTGTGATACTTGAGCTGGTTTAAATTTAAAATAGGCAAGAAAAGTCTGTTCGGTTCTTTAGTACCAATCTGTTTACTCTAAACCGGTAAAATGTTGAGCTAACCGGAATAAAGACAAGGAATGTGTTTATCTTCGTTGTTGTTTACTGGAAAAGCTTTTCATCGTCTTTGGGGGAACCATGGCAGAGAGAAGGACGAATACGGCTCTACTCGTTATCGATATGCAGGTCTCTCTATGTGTTGTATTCAGTGTAGATTCTGCGTATGTGTGTTTCTTGAAGTATTGAATTGTTATGTTCTTGTGAGCAGAATGATTTCATAGAGGAAGGTTCTGTGATGCAAGTGAAAGGCGGAAAAGCCATAGTTCCTAATGTTATCAGAGTGGTCGAACTCGCGAGGGAGCGTGGCTTTCTCGTGGTTTGGGTACTTCTCCTTTAATCTCTTGCTTGCTCTTTTAATGGCATGACGGACTTGTTGTTGTTGTGTGGGAAGGTTCTTGAGATTATAGAAAATCTCCAATTGACGGATTGTTCTATATAGTGGTCAAAGCAGGGGTAAAAAGCTTCTCAGTTTATGGTTGCTGGTTTTGTCTGAACCAGAACTTGGCTGAGATCTCTAGTTTCGAGGACAAGTACATAGTAATCTAGTAGAAAAGGTTCTGGCTTTGAGTGTTGAAGGTTACGTTTTATGCTCAAATTGCTAGAAACTGACAAGGGAACGATGTCGATTTGGTGGTTTGGTAGTCTTAATTAACAAAGTGTTTTTTATTTCTTCATAGGTTGTTAGAGAACACGATCCTCAAGGAAGAGATGTTGAGAGATTTAGGCGTCATCACTACAGTTGTGAGAAAGTTGGACCAACTGTTAAAGGAACCGTAGGTGCAAAGCTAGTAGATGGATTGAACGTAAGAGAAGAAGAAGACTATAAGATAGTGAAAACTCGTTTCAGCGCCTTCTTCGGCACAAATCTTCATTCCTTCCTTCAAACTTCAGGGGTAACCAAGTTAGTGATCGCTGGTGAGTTAATATGTATTGATTATAATAAGAGTCACATCAATGCTTCTTCTTCTACTCTGAAACTAATTCTCCGTAACCCTTGTTGTTTTGCAGGTGTTCAAACGCCAAATTGTATCAGACAAACGGTATTTGATGCAGTGGAGCTTGACTATCCAGATGTAACTGTTATTGTCGATGCCACAGCTGCTGCAACACCAGAGATTCATACCGGTAATTTAGAACCACATCTTTTTCACAGTTTGGTGGTTCTTTTTTTGTTCTTTGAAAAAGGGGTAGTACATGTATATGATGTAACATTGTCGTAACATGTTTTGGAACAGCGAATATTCTGGACATGAAGAATATCGGCGTCAAGACTCCTACGTTACACGAGTGGTCGTTTTGAGAATTTTCTGATGACAATATATCAACCAACCCTTCTTATATCTTCTTCTTCCTTATTTTCTGTATATTTTTAATTGAAGGATTGAATGAAAATAAAAAAAGTTAAAAAAAATATTGCACTTATTGTGGTATATTTGTTTTTATAAAATAAAAAGATATATCCCGTTACATAAGAGTTAAATGTTACAGTATATTCTAGGGCTGGGCACAAGTGCTCGATACTCGGTTTGCACTCGCTAAGTCGAATAATAAGTAAGCAAATTTTATTACTCCAAGTATAAATCAAGTATTAAGTCCATTTTTATTTTTAACTATTTGGCTCCTTACTTTAGTTTGTTACTTGTTATCATTTACTTGTTCAATTACTTATTATATATTACTTGATTTATTAAATATCTAGTATCTAATTTATTAGTTAATTAAAATTTATGCATTTTATGAGTGGTTATAATTACTCGGTACTTGACTCCTATTTGTTACTTGATTAGTATATGATATTTAAAGTCAAAATAATAAAATAAAATTAATTATTTGATGTTGTTTGGTTTATTACTCATTTTTGTTAGTAACAAATATATAGTTTCTTAAATCATAGTAAAACAACTCATTTATATTTTATTTTTTATAAATGAATCAAATATAAGGGATATATTTATATAAGTATCTTGGAATCTTTTCTTCCTTAATATAATTTATTTCACGAATAACTAAAATACAAAAAAAAAACAATAATGAAAGAAAAATAATGATATATTATTATATATAATAAATTTTTTACTTTTAAATTTCAACTAATTATCAAATAATTTACCAATAATTATCAAACAATTTATAAATAATTTACAAGTAACAAGTAATAAAACAAGGTAAGTTTTTTGCAAGTCGACCAATTTTTAGTAAGCACTTGAACTACAAGTACTCGTTTTAACAAACCAAATCAAGTACTAAGTATAGCAAAAATACCAAGTACTGGGCTCGTGCCCGCCCCTAGTAAATTCTAATAAGATCTGAAACTAATGTGAAAAATCATCACTGGATAAAATGTAAAAACTGTTAAATTTTTAATCAAAACGTATTATTTGCTAGAAAGTGGTGATGCATGCATTGAATTTGAAACAATAAGAGTTGTTATAAAACAATAATTGTTGCTTGAAGAAGAAAGAAACATGATTGATAATCAAAGGAGATAAGGAAGGGAACGTGGAGAGAAGAGAGGAATGGCTTATCCTCACCTCATTGTCCTCTTTTTTTTTTCCCTTTATTGCTTTCGCATCTCCACTTTGTTTCCCTCTAATTGTAGGGTCATTCTTCATCAATCACATAATTATGTTCTTTTTTTTTTCACTTATCTAATAATACTCCAGTTTGATCTTTACTCATCTTAGAGCATAAACAACGGGGTTCTTAAGGGGGTTCTTAGCAGGTGGGACCCGCTAAATCCCTTAAGAACCACCTCTTAAATCTCCTAATTAAAAAATGTTTTAGTTGAGTTCTTGCACTGTTTGCGGATCCAACTAACACGTGGCGGCCTGCGATTGATCCATTTTTATTTCCTTTTTATAAGGTTATTCATGCTCTTAGTACACTCCATGACTCATTTTCACCAACTCCTATTTTCTACCATTGAAAACTCACAAGATCTAGACACCTAAAGTTAACTATTATGTTAGAGAGAATATTTTACACTGAAAATATGTGAAAAACTTGAGTAATACATAAGAAGTTTGATTCAATACACTTATTACTAATTGATTTTAAATTGAAAGCGCATGAAACTTATCATGGTATCAGAGAAGACCTACACTCTGACCAATTGATTTGATACGGACAATGCTCAATCATCTCACGAATTGATAGTATAAAGAAGACTCAATTGTTTCGAAATTGATAGAAAAAAAAAAAAACATTATCTTGGATGGAGAATGATTGATTTTATAAAATTAATGGTTATACACGCTATTATCTCGAGAGATGATCTCACTTTAAAAATATGTAAATAAATTAAATAATATATAAAAGATTTGAGTAAGTTTACTTATCAAAGATTTTAAATTAGAAGCACGGTAAACTTATCCCATCAAAGGAATATAACTTTTTCATGTTATTTAGTTGTTCGTTGAGAGAGACTCAACAACAAACATTGATTATCAGCAGACAGCTTCTTTTTCTTCTTCTTGTTATTACTCATTTACACACTTACGGAGGAGTGCATGTACCTGAAACAATGATGCCTGATTTATTGTTGTATGAAGAAAAGAAAAGAAAAGAAAAGAAAAAGTGAATACTAATGGAGTAGAAAAGCAAATACTTGAAGGGACGTATGTGATTAAAGAAAAAGAAGATAGAAAGAGTGGATTACGAGAGTGATGTAACACAGCTCATTTCATGATTACGAGGGACATTCTTTTGTGCAACCCTTAAAACAATGGGGGACTTTACAAGACAATGCACCTCTTTCAAATTTCGCCTTTTAGAAAAAAAGTTTTGATAAAATTGGAATTAAAACATATTTATCCATTTATCACTAAATTGACATATACTTGTTATAAAAAGGAGACGAATAATCATCAGATTATTATGAGTTTTTTGGGGGGGGTAATGTATATTCACCATAACAGTTTCGATAAATAAATGTATAGAACGAGTGGAATATATATATATTTTTCTGTGTTCTAAATGATGATTTAATGTTTGTTTTTAAGATCTTTTATTCCGGAGGATAGAATAAAAAAGTGAAAATAAATGCCAGAAGAATTATTAATAAATTGATTTGACTTACGAAATGAAAGGGAGAGATGAAAAATCAAATAGCAAATTGATAAACAACCCAACTACTACTAACTTCAATAAACACAAGAAGAAAAAGACAAGATAATTGGCATGTTTGTAAATGGAGAATGGTTTTTGAAAAGAGAAAAAAAAAATTGAATAAGAAATAGAGTAGGTAAGAAAATTGATCTGACAAATTAATAATACTATAGTATATGTTTTATTGTTTTTTTTATTTTCATTTTCAAACTGAGAAGAAAAACAAGTCTGAAACCTGACACATACCTCAATAGACCTTTCCTTCTTGAAGTAAGAAATGGAGGAAAAACTGAGAGGTTGGCGTGTAAGTCAAGCAATCTTTTGAATAATAATAATAACAATAATGTTTCAGACTATTCACTTTCTACAGTCTTCTTCTTTTGGAAGTGTCCCAGAATTATCTTCCTTCACACTCCTCTTTCACACCATTTTTTATACTCCATCGAGAATTATAAGAGGTTCTGTAATGTTTTCACTCGTTATATTCACCATTTTCTATGCATTGTGTCGTATAGGGGCCGTATTTTTTTGACAAGACCATTTTAATTAACGTTGAAGATTGAATAGTGAAAACAAAACATGTTCAGTACTTTAAGTAGTTTTATCGAGAGTGTTATGTATACATACATGCCTTTTGTTTTACCGACAATGTTGTGGGTTTATGTTTTTATAAGTATTTTGTTTCTTGATTTTCATTTTACATCTAAAGAAGTTTGCTAGAATTTTTATAACTCGGCTTAAAATAAACGTTTATTTTGTAGTTTAACGAGGAGCTATGTATGTAGCTTGGTTTAACAAAAAAATGTAAGTAACTTCTTTTTTTCCTTGACATCGAGGTTTGTAACTTTTAAGTATCAAAATATAACTAGTTATGATGATAAAATAACATAATGATGCAGTAGTTTAATAAGTTTGTCAAAAAGGAGACTGCAGAGTATCCAACACCCACGTGCAAGGCAAAATGACCATGCCACTCTCATCATTATGGCTTTTTGTTCACTTTTTTAATCTAAAATTGTTAGGTAAAATTTAAGAAAATATCCAAAGACTAGCCGAATAATTAAAACTGATGTCTAGATTAATTCCAGATGTTCTTTTTTAAAAAAAAGTTATGAGTACTAGTGTTTGGTTGAATTATCTTGATCCGTCTAACAATTAACCAAGAGCTATTAGGGAGTGAAGAGTGATCTACACTACGGCTTGCTTTTGATGGATGCAATGTTACACCGATAGTTGTTAGTATGTATGTATGTATGTGCCAACTGTTTTTTTTGGTTCGACTCTATAGATATTATCGGTTGCGTTGGTGTGGCCATTAGAAAACAAGTTGAACTTCGCTTCTTCTAAATCGGTGTCTAACTTAGTCCTGATTATCCAAGTTTTAGTTTATACAAAGAAGATTATCAAAAGAGTGAGTAAACTTCTGATCAAAAAAAAAAGAACGAGTAAACTATGCTTCTGTTTTCTTTCTTGGGTCGACTCCTTGGAGATGTTGACTTATTAGTGACATGGAAAAAGCGAAGAAAAAAACTTTAAATAGGATTGCACTTACTTTCATGATTCCATTTTTCTTAGAAAAATAAAATAAAAATTACCAAAGTTACAATTTGTCAAGAAAAGAGGGAGAGACACAACCAAAACAAAAGCTGTTTAATCTCATGGGATGTCTTCGTTTCTCAATTATTAATAAACTTTTGTAGTGCTTTTTTATCATTTTCGTTATATTAGACCACTAAAATGTAGTATTTTCTATTAATGAAACACTAAAACAGATATATATTCTTCTAAATTTTATTATATTATTGTCTTTCCTCTATAAAGAAAAGAAAATAGTCATTTCAATTTAGACTGATTATATATCTATCCTTCCAATCAACTATTTTGATACAGTTTAGAACATTACAATCGTTCTTTTTTTGTTCATCTAACAACAACTGTTCTAAAACATCCAAATTCAGTTAAAAAAAACTGTCCTAAGCATATTATTTGTAAGGAGAAATAAACTGTGGTCTACCTTTTACGATTATATATATACCCTAACGTGTTAATGTGAATACAGCATGGGTCAAAGTCTTTTAGCCAACGCAAGTACTTCAAGAATTATTTTCCTGAAAACTGAACAAACTACTAGACTAATATATTGATTGTGATAGGCCATTAACTGCACCGGTTTCGTGTTCAACCGTTTATTATTTTATTTTACTCAAGTAAGATAGTACATTGGTAGAACATCACTAATGCATGGGTTTTTAAGGTAGAATTTTTAATAGAATATAAAAAACTGTTTTAACTTTTCAAATCAAACGGATCAAATGCAGATCATGAGTGAGAAAAAGAGATCAAACATATTAAACAATTTATTATAGTTAGAAAGTTAAAAAAATTCAAATAAAATAGATGACTTATTTAAATAATAATAATTACAAAAATACATTATATAATACAATACATAAATATTGAACTAAAACCATGTTATTATAATTTTAAAATCAAAATACTAAAAACATCAGAAATTAACAAAAAACATATATTTTCATTAATATATTTTATTTAAACTGTTTTTGTCATTATAAATTGTACTAAACTGTTTGATCTATTTTTCTCCAGCGTAATCTGCTTGATTTGCACTTGATCCGCGTGATCAGCATGATCTGCTTGATCTGCAACGTTTGATCTGCTTTTACCATTCGAAGCCTTTAAAAACTATTTTTTTATTTTAAAGTTAAGAAACAGTTTTTTATATTCCGCTAAGAACCTCACCCTAAAAATCATGCATTAATCATGTTCTTAGAGTATTTTTCCAACGAAATTGTAGTTTTAGACTTCTCAATATATATATATTAGAGTGAAGTTTTTTATATATATATTAATATTTAGAGTTTTTAATTTTATAAAAAATTCAATCCAAAGTATTTGTTTTTAAATATTTTGGTTTGAATTTTTTTAATTTTACAATTAAATAATAATATTAATATATATATATATATATATATATATATATATATATATATATATATATATATATATATATATGTTTTGTAAACCACAGAGCTAAAACCTTTTGTTTGGGATGTTTTAATTAGATATAAATTATACCGGTTCTTATAAGAAAATCTATAAGAAAATGTACACACAATTATATAATTAATTTATACATTTTACATTTTCAACTAAAATTTAGCTTAGATAACGAAAATGATATTTCTCCTAGGGTTTTTGTTTGTTGGTTAATATTTTTTTCCGTTTCATTGGATTTTCTAAGTATGAACGACAATAAAAACTCGAGTCTATTAAAATAAAAACATTACGATAAATTGTATAATACCATTTTAATGTGTGGGTCCGATAATGATAAGAGTAGATTAATTTATTTAGTTAAACCTTGAGAAATTGGTATTTAAATATCCCCTCATTTATTATTTGCTCACTCGTCGCAGAAACAGAGATTCCTCGCTGTCTGAACTGAAGAAAAACAAGATCGCATTAACTCAAAGCTCTCACAAAGACAAAGATCTTCTTCTCCTTTTCTTCTTTTCTCTTTCAGCTAAACGGTAACAATGGAGAACCCTCCGGATCAAACAGAGTCAAAAGAGATGATGCTTCAACCCATAACAAGAAGACGTAAGGGTGGTCTTCTCACTATGCCCTTCATCATTGGTAAACTAAAAAACCATTACATCTCTTTTAAATCTTTAAATGTTTCTGCTTTCTTGATGGATTCTAAACTCTTCTTGATGGATGAAGCAAACGAGGGGTTTGAGAAAGTGGCGAGCTACGGATTACTACAGAACATGATACTTTACCTGATGAGTGATTACGGTTTAGGAGTTGTGAAAGGACAAACCGTGTTGTTCATGTGGGTTGCTGCGACTAACTTCATGCCTCTCGTTGGAGCTTTTCTCTCAGATTCGTATTTGGGTCGCTTTCTCACCATCGCCATTGCCTCTCTCTCCAGCTTCATGGTAAACTATTTCTACTTTTTATTATTATTAATCTCGCATAACCGGTTTATGCCTCTTCTCCGGTTTGCTCTGGAATCCGGTTTAATCCCGACAGTTAGTTCGTTGACATTAATAATTGGACTAACCACTTAGCTTTCGGTTTGAAAATGGTTTTTTTTTTTTATTCTTATACGGTTTCTTGTAAATACGGATGGCATTTTTTTGACTGAACGGATGGATGGCATGTTAAGGTTGGTGGTTTACTAAAATAGGAAATTTTAACCCTAGATTTTCCGGTTTAGATTGATTTGGGTAAAAAGTACTTTGTTTTTCGACAAGAAAAGTTTGACAACTCAATATTTTACCCAAAAAAAAAAAGGATTCAATAAAAATATATCAATCATAGAATTAAGAGCCTGGAATTAAATGGTACGAGGTTTTCTAAAATTGTTTTATTTATTACTATTAAAATTCTCGGTAGGGTATTTTTTTTTGTTGAGTAAAGTTTTATTAGATTTTTACTAAATATTTCTCATTTTCTGAATCATTAGTAGCTGTTTCTTTGCTTAAGCATGAAACACTTAGGGTCATATACTATAGTATTAATAAAACATGTACAGTAAATTTTCTATTTTAAGAGTTATGATTAAGCTTTGTAGAAGAAGCCTCTTTCCATTAAGAGTCAAAAGTTGCACATGTTGCATGTGCGACCCTGGAATTGCTGTCCAATGAATGAGATTAAAGCACTTTATTTTTTAATACTATTTGTTTCCATTAAAATATCAAAGTCGGTAAAATAATAAATACAAAAGCCAGGTGTTCTGAAATGTCCATGTGATTATGCAACAACAGGTCTTAAATAATCATAAAGTATTAAATATCATTATTATTAAATGTTATTTTTTTTAATATCGTTGCTTTCCTTATGGTTGAGGACCTGAGGTTGTGGCCTTTCTGCAAGTTGTGTGATCGTGACTGACCACACTACTGAATCTCTATTGAGAAAATTATATCTGACTATGGAAATTTATAAACTATTTGTTGAATTAAATCTCATAGTTAATTATCCATGTATATGGGTAAAGCTGACGTGGACGCACTTATGCCACACGACTCTTAATTATTTGACATTAGTTTAGGCAAACATGGAAGCGTTAGGCTGAAAGTTAATATCGACTGGTGACCCATGCTTTTGTACTATCTTGTCCCATTATTGATCATACTTTTACCTCACCCACTTGTGAAAACCTTATCATAACTATCGTTACATCAATTGATTTTGAAATATATATATATATAGGAATCATTCATCTTGATCAATCATTTTCCGTCGAGAACAAAATATTTTCGGTTGAATATGACAAGTGACGTATATATAGATCTGATCCTAAAATTTGGATTCTTGTTATTTGGAAGTATATATTCCGTTAAAATATATACAGATTTTACAAAATAAATAAACACAACATTACTATAGTAAATAGGTCAAAATATAATAATGCTAAACGCTACACGCTAATACCATACTGTTCTAATGTCTTTGAGTACTTTAATAAATTGTCTGAATCCAAACGTTACAGGGGATGGTGCTACTATGGCTAACGGCGATGTTACCACAAGCGAAGCCATCACCGTGTGTAGCATCAGCCGGAACCAACTGCAGTTCCCCGGCAGCCACATCTTCTCAACTAGCTCTTTTGTATTCAGCATTTGCACTTATATCGATCGGGTCAGGTGGTATCAGGCCGTGTTCTTTAGCCTTTGGTGCTGATCAATTGGACAACAAAGAGAATCCAAAGAACGAGAGAGTTCTTGAGAGTTTCTTTGGTTGGTACTACGCTTCTTCATCGGTTGCTGTCTTGATCGCTTTCACTGTCATTGTTTACATTCAAGATCATCTTGGATGGAGAATTGGGTTTGGTATACCAGCGATTCTCATGCTACTCGCGAGTATCGTGTTTGTTTTCGCGTCTCCTCTCTATGTTAAACGCAGTGTGACCAAGAGCCTGTTCACTGGTTTGGCTCAAGCGGCTGTTGCAGCTTACGTGAACAGGAAGTTAATGTTACCGGGTCATAGTGACTCATATGGTTGTTATCACCACCTGAAAGATTCTGAACTTAAAGCTCCAAGTGATAAATTGAGGTAAAATGAAATATAATTCACATATTATTATGTTTCTAAACGATTTACTTTTATGTTATACACATATTAAAAATTGATTATAAATGCACTGTTTTGTATGTTTAACTATAGTATTTGAATAAGTATAATTGTTTATTTTTGAAATATATAATGTACCTATTAACTAATTAAAATTGTATAAAAATATAAAATATAGTTTTTTCTTGAAAACTTTTTATCTTAAAACATTTATATTTTCTATATAGTTACATGTAGTGTAGTGGATTTGGTTTGTTGAGTTTTGACAAGTTGTTGCAAATGATTAGGTTTCTGAACAAAGCTTGTATCATAAGAAACCGCGACGAAGATATTGGTTCTGATGGTTTGGCCTTAAACCCATGGAGACTCTGCACAACTGACCAAGTTGAGGAACTCAAGGCTTTGGTCAAGGTGATACCAGTTTGGTCCACAGGGATAATGATGTCTATAAACGTGAGCCAGAACTCGTTTCAGCTGCTTCAAGCTAACTCAATGGATAGACGTTTGAGCGACGATTCCACCTTCAAAATCCCAGCTGGATCTTTTGGTATGTTCACTATCATAGCCCTAATCTCATGGGTGGTTCTCTACGACCGTGCCATCCTCCCATTAGCTTCCAAGATCCGAGGTAGACCGGTTAGGATTAGTATCAAGATCCGTATGGGGTTAGGACTATTCATATCCTTCTTAGCAATGGCTGTTTCCGCAACTGTTGAGCATTACAGAAGAAGAACCGCCATAAGCCAAGGACTCGCAAGCAACGCCAATGCAACAGTTAACATCTCAGCCATGTGGCTTGTACCGCAGTACGTGTTACACGGTTTAGCAGAGGCCTTAACCGGGATAGGACAGACAGAGTTTTTCTATACCGAGTTTCCTAAAAGCATGTCTAGCATCGCTGCTGCGCTGTTTGGTCTAGGAATGGCAGTGGCTAATATATTGGCTAGTGTGATACTCAATGTGGTCAAGAATAGCTCAAAGAAAGGTGGAGTAAGCTGGATTGAAGATAATATCAACAAGGGTCATTATGATTACTACTACTGGGTTTTAGCGATCTTGAGCTTTGTTAATGTTATTTACTACGTGGTGTGTAGCTGGTCTTATGGTCCGACGGTGGACCAGGTGAGGAATGATAAGGTTAATGGCGTGAGAGAGGAGGAACAAGAAGAAGAAGTTGTTAAAACAAATTAAAGATTTGTTTAGTTTCATTGTTCACGATTTATGGAGTGTGTTTATATAATCTTTATATATTTGTATGTATGTAATTAGTTTTATTATATATTTTTATGGATTTTGGGTTTAGGAAGTAGAGGATTGTATTAGTAGGTGTGCTTATTAGTATTATTCTTCTTCTTACAAATGCAATTGTTTGGTGTGTGTGTGTGATATTTTGATTAAAGAAAATCAAAATGTTCAAAATGGTACTTTTGTGTTATGAATGGAAGTTCAAAGCATACTAATTTCTCCATCTCTTTCTTTTAAAATCTCAATTACAGCTGATTTTGGTCCTCCATTGGTTCCCTCTACTCTTGCTTTTACCTCTACCTTTACCTGCAATTTATTCACACCTTAAAAATTATTTGTTCTTCATTATGATGGACACAGAGGAATATAGAGGAACATAATTAATGATTTTTTAAATATTATTTGAAATTGATTTGACATATGTTATATCTACAATTATTTTCACTATAAAAAGGGACATAACAACTAAAAATTGTAACATGACTTAACTAAATGTGAGATGGATAATACATTTAATTTTAATTTCTATTTTGGGTAAATTTTTTAGAATAGAGTAATAATTTATACATCAACATTAAAAAAAAAAATTCAAATAGTCATTTTTAAGTTTTTGTCACAAAAATATCCCTCATGAAAAAAATGACCGAACTAATCTTTTTTATTTTTTAAAATTGTAAACATCACCTTCAAAATTTTACTTATGACTCTAAACCGCAAGTCTAGATTAATTAACCCAAATGGTATAAATATATATTTACACCCATTAATACAGTTTATTTTAGTTTTTTTTTCTTTCAATGTTATTTTTATGACAAAACCTTTTTTAAGGCTACTGTGGAATATTTTTCTTAAAATAAATCTATTCAAATGTGGCATTAAATAATATAACAGTAGACTTCTAAAATATTTTCTAAGTAACGAAATATTATTTAAGTTTGTTTTATAATCATATAACTTTTATTACTAAAAGATATTTAACATTAATATTTTTAAAAACTTATAAATTTTTAATGGTTATATCATTTCTTGTAATATCATTTATTTTTGTATTATTTCTACAAATTTTTAAAATTTTGTTTAGTTTTACTTTTTTCTAATTATTTATTTTTATATATTTTTTAATTTTCTACAAGTTGATTTAACATATCTTAACCAAAAGAAATAAATAAAAATCTATCTAAAATTATATCTAATGTTAAATATATATATATACATATCTATTCTTAAATATAATTTAAAATAAATAAAATTGCTTATTTATCTTATTTTTATGTTTTATTAAATTGATATTTACATTAAAATATTGATATAAATAATAAAATTTAAAATATTAATAAAATTTAATTTTTAAATATAATTTAAATTGTAAAATTTTATTGCAGGAAAACACAATATAAATATTATTCATCAATCAATGTGTATTACAATCAGCGAACGATATGCAAATAGAGAGATCCATGGTAGTCTAAGAATTTAGTCTTGATGATCTAGAGATTTCTTTAGCTCTTTCTTGTTCACCTGCAAACTCGAAAACCACATTCAAAATATATATGATAATCGATTCTTCCACCAAACAGCCATCTCAAAATATCATTTAGTGAAGGCATTTTGATTACCTTTCCCATGGCGTTACGGGGCAAGCTCTCCCATATCAGCAAACGTGTTGGAAGCTGAAAAAGGAAGAAGACGTGAATATTATCATCAGCAAGATGATGAATAATTTCAGAGGCTATTGTGTGTTGCCTGGTCAAGTTTTTCTTCTTTCAAAGACTACCTTATAAGGAGCAAGCTTGTCTTTAGCCCAACCGCAGAGTTCTTCTAAGGTCATCACAGGTTTTGACTCTTCTTCTCTTTTCCTCTTTACTCCATTCTCTCCTACAATTATAGCTGTAACAGCTTCCCCATAGTCTTTGTCCGGTAACCCCAACACACAACATTCTGAAACAGTAGGGTGCTGGCAGAGCACACAAGATCAGAGATTTCAGTTTACAGATCAACTTCTCTCAATTACTTAGTTAAGAGCTTATGATACCTTCAATCACCCAAAAATAAAACTCAAATTTATGATAGTGTTTACCTCGAGTAGGGTAGATTCAATTTCTAAGGCAGACAACTTGTATCCTCCAACCTTCATAATATCAGCGCTAGTACCTAATAGAGAGCAGAGAAAGGAATATATCACACAAAGCCACTCATAAATTGTGTTTGAATGTAGTTATGGTTTCTGCTTACGTCCTAGAATCACGTAATATCCATTCTCATCCACTCTACCAGCATCTCCCGTCTTGAAGTATCCATCTTCCGTGAATGATTCTTTAGTCACTTCTGGAAGGTTCCAGTACTCCTTGAACAAAGATGGGCTCTTTACACAAATCTCACCCACTTCATCCGCATCGTTTTCGTCTTGTACAATCTTAGCCTATAATGTTTACAGACATTTCACTTTTTTTCAGCATCACAGCTTAGACTTAAGAGAAGGAAGAACTTACTGACCTCCACACCGGGAAGTGGTTTGCCTACAGTTCCTGCTTTCCTTGCACCCCGTAGAGGGTTTGATATTGCCATTACAAACTATGAATATTGAACAAACTCTAAATTAATCAGATTTAACAAGTTTTTCTAAAAGGTATTGTGTAATTCCAGGGAACAATGGCATACAGGTAACTGAAAGAGACGGGAAAATCTACTTACCTCAGTCATGCCATATCGTTCCAAAAGACGATGACCTGTGATACTTTCCCACTGATGCATGACCGGTCTAGGAAGAGCAGAGGAGCCAGACATCTGTAAATGCATTTCAATCAGTATTCATGTTACCACTATGTTCACCAGAATTTGATAACAGAAAAGCCAAGGATATAAATGATAGTAATTAAGCTGGACGCTTCTCAGATATTTTGTTGCTTACCATTAAGCGAAGCTTCTGCGCAGCAAAAGCGCTAGACTCTTTCGTTTCTTGATCCATTGCTTCATAACCTTGTATCAACCGAGTATACATGGTTGGAACCTGCATATCACAACATTCACTTTTAACCAATTAAATCTCTCTCTCTCATGCTCAATCTCTCTTAAAATAAAACGAGTTTGCTCTAAATATCTAGAGCGCCAGACAACAAAATAATAAACTGGTCGAATCAACCAACAAGACTATCATTATGTTAATAAACTTCCAATATCAGATTCAAGAAAGGGCTTAAGCAACATGAATTTCTTGAGGCGGGGACAAGCTAAAGCTTGAAAAAGTAGTATTTAAGGAAGCAAAAAACAAAACAGACTTACTCCAGTAAATACAGTTATGGCGTCGTCTGTTTTTTCATCATTCACCGGGTATGATTCACGCCATCTGCGCCAGATTCCACTAACACTAAATTTGGGTAAAAACTCAACCTTCAAGGAGGAAGGAACGTAAACATCAGTAACCAGCCTGTTAATTTTCAGAGGTTATTTTGGAATAGCTAAACCGAAACACAGATGGATATATAAAGTACCGAAGACCGGGCGTAGAGAGGAGCAAATAAAGCATTAAAAAGCCCATGAACATGATGTAGCGGGAGGCAGTGAAGAAAGTGATCAGCAGATGTGTACTCCCAAGCTTCAGTTAGCATTCTAACCTGAAACATTTACAAGGTTCTAACTTACAACATCATTTTGCTTACCCACTGGAGAGACAGAGGAATACTTGTAATGCTAAGAAGAGATAGGTTGGGGTGGATTTAAACGTGGCGTGAGCTACATGTGGAGGTTGAATATATATACCTGGGAATTTATACTTTGGTGAGTATGGACAACTCCTTTTGGTTTACCAGTTGTACCACTAGTGTAGACGATCAATGCTGGATCATCTGCTCAAATAAAGGCTAATATGTCGGAAGGACAGACTAATAATTGACTGAATGTATGGTGGCAGATTTCATAAGAGCAGCCATAAATATAGTTCACGATTTCAGGTTTATTCAAAATCTTACCAAGAAGCTTTCCATCTCCTTCAAAAGTGTCATCTTGAAACTGATTGAGTGTAACAGCTTCCGAGGTTGAGTTAACAACAGGGGGAATCAGAAGAAACCGAGCGTCGCTCTTTGCTGCTATATTTTTCATAGTTTCACTATGGTCCTCCGTGCTCAAGAGTACAGATATATCCTAGAAATCAAAGGCAACAAGGTCATAGCTCTCAAATCTGTGAAAAAAATAACTTACTACAGATTTAAAAGCAGCATAAACAGACACTCATTTGCTAAGCTAGAGAGCCAAACCTATGCCTTCAAGTACCTTTTTACTGAGAATTCTTATTAGTCTCAACTGATTCTAGAAAACCAATAGCTTAACTAAGCCACCAACATTCTAAGCACACAAATTAAGATCAGGGAAGCCTAAGAAGAACCAACAACTTATACAAAAAAAAAGGTTCCTGAAGATTGTGATTGCGGCCATAAAGCCGATCATCGCAATAGGAAGGACTACAAACTAGCAGGAAGGAAGTCAAAATCTCAAGAAAGTAAAGAATGAACTTAAAGCACAAGAAAACAGGAAGACATACTGAATTATTCATGACATATAAGAGTTCAGCCTCAGGATAGCTGAGAGCAAGTGGAACTGCTACACCACCACTAAACCAAGTCCCAAGGACTCCTGCAACAAACTCAACTGAAGGTTTCGCCACAATCCCAACTCTAGCTCCTTGAAGACTACCGAACCCTTCATACTTCTTTATTTCACCTCCCTATCAATATGTAGAGAAGAAGAAAAGGTCAATAAATGGAGTAGACATGGCTACAGTTTCAAACCAATCACCATACATTTGTAGTTTCGTCGCGGCTGAAAAGTTTAGATATTGTCAAGGCAGAGGATGTAAGCTGGCCATAAGAGTAACTCTTCCCATCGGATTTAATAGCTATCCGATCACAGGAAGTAGACCCTTCAGACAAAACCGCTTTAAACACTTCCATAAGTGAACCAGACTGTGTACCTGCATCAATTGAGGTTATACCGAAAGCACGGATCTTTAAGAAACTGAAAATCTGCACTATATTCACAGATCAAATTTACATATTGTCGAGTTTTGAGGGATGATCAACTTTATATATCGAAAGCATGGATCTTTAAGACATTTCGTCGAACAGGTAACACGCGTGTCAGATAAAAAACTCGAATCCGAACAAAACAACGTGGAACAGCCACGTCATGATCACCGGAAAAACAGATTCGAGTAAAGAGAGCTTACAGAATCGAAGAAGACACGAAGTAGGTAGCTGGAATCGAGGAAGATGAGGAGATGACAAGGTTGTGAAGTTGTGGAGATGACGAGGGTTAATGAAAGACAAGTAGTTGTTCAAACTCTTTAATGTAGCTTTCATTTTGTTGTTGTTGTTGTTGTGTGTGGTTAGTTAACTAACAAAAAAAAACAATTATTGGAAAAATTTTGATCAAAGTTTTTGGCTTTTTTTGTTCGTATTCGTACAGCAAATAACGTAGCCGTTCATGTTAGGTTGTAATCGCGAAAATAAAAAAGCCTTAAATCGTTGTTGGATCATAAAATCGCGACTGAAAACGTTGGTGACGCGAGTAACTTCTTCGAGCTTTCAACTAAGTGAGAATTGGGCACGTGAGTGTTTTATGTGGAAAGTGACCAAATTACTAGTTTTTGTTTTTGTTGTCTGTCTTTAAGTCAGACATGATTAACCTCAGTTTCTTAATTTTTTTTTTTTTTTTTTCGCTAAGAATCGATTCTTAAAACTCTTATTTAAAAGTCGATTTTTAATTTTTTTAACTAAAAACTAAAGAAATTTAAAAACCGACTCTTATCTGAAACTAAGAATCTCAATTAAAAAATTAAAGTTAATAATGGTCTTAGCCCGTGGAAAGTTTCTAGGATTGGGTTCTATATATATATATTTTGAAAATTTCCGAACTAGAATTTCCATTGAGGTTGTCCTATATCTTTCAAGAGTAATGGTGGTGTGTATCTGATTCGTTAAGCATTTTATTTATTTTTACTGATTAGTGGTTAAGCATTTTGCTACTTGTCTTTTCATTTATCAGAAAATTCCAGCTCCATTGATGAATCTTTACCGTTGATAATGGTATTAACAATTGTGGTAAACTTTTTAACTGAAGCGTTCACAATTGTGGTAATTAGCTAACATCTTATACACATTTGATGTCTTCAGTCAGCTATTTTCCACCATGTTTAGTGTCTAACTTGGAAAAGGAAAAAAAATACTACTAGTTTTCATTTAGCTATCATATTATTTGAGTGAAACATGTCACCACGTTAAATGGAATAAATAACTCCTATAATATTAGAAAGCAACTTACATATACATGCCGTTGTTTAACTCTCACATATTTTTCAGTTTTATAAATATCAAGAATGATGTGCGCTATGTATGCTCTCAGGCTAATGCCTTGTGCTCAGACAAATGTAAATGCATCGGTTGTGGGAATGTCAGTGAAAGGAGTCCAGTCTTCTGTTTGTCCCTGGACTCTGAACAACAGGAATCTTCTAGAAAGCTATGAGAAGCCTGAAAACATATAACAATGTCACTTAATTACATACGAATAATTTCTACTACTAGACTCAATCGCGGCTTTAACACTGTCGATTGCTCTGGATTGGTGCGAGTCTCGGTCTGGGCCCATGAAACTGATGTATATAAGGAGCAGGGAAAGGAGGTGCTTAAAACCCTCATAGATCGTGTCCACAAGTACATCAAGATTTGGATTCATGAAAGGTACTAAGCAACAAAGAAGGGATGAGATGATAATAATAGCACACTAAGCCATTTAAAATAAAAAAATCAAAAAATCAAAAGCTCTCTTTCACTCCCACATAGCAACTTCCATGAACCCATCTTCAGTTGCACATCCTCTAAACATCCCATTACAGTTAAAACCACAAACCACCTCTCCTTTATTCGACACAGCAATAAGTCCAGCGAACCCTTCATCCAGTCGATGCTTGATCACATAATCAACCGCTTCTTGAAGCCCAACCCCTTTATACTCCATTACAGCCGACACGTCACGCGCTAACGTGGACCTTATGATAGCTTCTCCTTCTCCTGTACACGACACGCCACAAAGCTCAGACGCATAGGTCCCTGCTCCTATCAACGGCGAGTCTCCTATCCTTCCCATCATCTTGTTCATCAAACCTCCTGTTGATGTCCCCGCGGCACACCGTCCTTCTCTGTCCACCACCACGCATCCGACCGTCTCCGGCGCGTAGATGCTTATAGGAAGACCGTTCATTTGGATAGGACTGTCTGTTACGGCTGCACCGGCGCATCCTAATGGGATACGGTAATCAAACTGGAAATAAAAACAAGAAAAACACAGACCACACGATTAGAATTTTGAAAACGTGCGGTGAATAAATAGACGGTTGAGATTAAGTCAAAACTGTTTATTACCAAGATGGAGTTAGCTTCTTTGGCCAACTTGAGCATTCCCACGTTGTCTTCTGTTATAAAGTACTCGTTGTCCACAACCTCAACTCCCTATAAACCGAACAATTCCGGTTAAGCAATAAAATTAACCGAGTGGTTAAGAATAAAAACCGGAGGGGTAAAATAGTAAAATAAAAATTACCTGTTTGCGAGCGAACTCCTCTGCGCCCGAGAAGGCAAGGTAAGAGTGGGGAGATTTGTCCATGACGAGACGAGCGAGAGAGATAGGGTTCTTCACGGTGGTGATCCCCGAAACGGCGCCGCATCGTCTCTTCGTACCGTCCATAATGCTTGCTTCCATCTCCACCGTTCCTTGTTCCGTCAAAGCAGATCCACGGCCTGAATTAAACAGAGGATCTGTCTCCAGTTCTCTAACCTGCATGCGTTAATCGTTTAAAAACAAAAATAAAAAAACATAATAATAATAATAATGTGAGACAAGAGAGAGATACGTACGACGAGCTCAACGACGTCAATGGCGGAGACGTTGGAACGTAAAGCTGCTATGCCGAGGTTAAGACAGCGAGTTAAAAGCTGTTTCGCCTGTTCTTGTCTCTCTACGGGAAGATTTGGGTCGATTCCGGCGCCGCCGTGTACTGCGATTGCCCACCTGCCCATTATTGTTATATATTTTCTTTCTTTTAATCTCTCTCTGTTTTTGTGTTTGAGAATGTATCAGACAGTTTGATTGATTAAACCGAGTTTGGTGGGAGAAGGAGAGAGTCACGTTGGGTCCTTTATATAGCCCTATTACGAGTAACAGCTGGACCCAGAGTAGGGTCAGCATCTGCTCATTGTATTTATCAATTTATGTTTTTACTTGTTAAATAATCTTTTTAATTGATTATTACATCTGGTTCTTGATTTTCTCCGTATCTCTTATTTTGTTTGTTAATATTTTCAAAATGGAAATATATATATATTTCGTTTTTTTGCTTACTTTTCAGTTATTTTTGCCGATCATTTCCTTTTAAACCAAACAGATTTAAGCACCAAAAAATACAGTCGATATGAAAACAGTAAAAAGTTTCTTGGTAAATAGAAAACTATGAAAACAATAATAGTTTGTTTTTATGACTAACTTTTGGTATATATATTATTAAAACTGATTTACATTTTAAAAATTACCCTTAAAATATCATCTTATTTATCTCTAAATGCCACTAAATTAATATCAAAATACAAATCCAAACTAAAAGATATTTAACTAACCATATATGATTTACGAATAAATAACTAATATTTAGGAATTAAACTTTCGTTTTTTTATAACAACTAAATCTTACTATATCAAATAACTCTAAATACATGTCAATACATAATTCCCTACACTAATCATATTCACCAAAACATTAAAGCATGTCGACCAAAATGTTTCCATATAAAATTATATACATTTTAATAAATTATTCAAATATGTATCACCGTAACTTAAGCCCATTAATTATATAATTTTTTTATTTATATCTACTATTAAATCAGAATTCTCATAAGATTTTGTCTTTACCTTTTGGAGAAAATTATAATATTATACCACTATTTAATTTTAGTTTAGCTAACAAGTAACCTTATAAATCTGATTTTTTTAAGAGCATATATATTATAAATATTACATCGAAAGTCGAAAATAACACTTATTTTATAACAAAAAATTCTCTATAACGACACTTACTATGAAACATGATGAATATTATAATTAACAAAAGTTATCTTTGGAACTTGCAATTCCGAAGTCTGATTCCACTTCAGTTACTTTTATTACATGCATGAAGAGAGCCATAGTTATAGGGCAAAACAACAAATTTAGATCCTTTAATTATTAAATATCATTATTTTAAAATATTACTGAAATTCTTTTAAATATTATTGAAATTATTTTTTAAAGCTAACTAGTTTTCTTTTTTTATTGAATTTTTAATAAAAGATAAGAAATTTTATACTATTATACTTTTAATATAAAATTATACTATATGTAACAAAAATTTTTTTTTTAAAAAAAAACTAAAATTTGGAGGATTCTGACCGCACAGTCTACGCATTTTTAGTATTGTTTTCATTTTTTGTCTTATTATTATAATACGTACCATGCCGAACATAGATCAATTTATAAAATCTTTTTTGAGAGAAATAACTGATTCTCACACAACTTGTGAAATAAATAAAATTAAAACTCCAACTTGGCACGCAAATTCCCGATTTGTTTGAAAAACTGTCTTTCTTCACCCGTGTTTCGGTATGTTTATCGTCAATGTTATGTTAATCAACGTCAAACCCTCGTAGCTCAAGGTTATGTGTAAAGTCTATCTTATCGATTATATATTTAGGTCCAACTCGACAGGTTTTATCACAAATTTTAAATTTTATAACAACACTAACGTAATCGTAGCGTATGCATCATAATCTTTCCGCTGTGTTGTATCAGAACTTTCTTTTTACGGCATAATTGTACATCATGCATCTTCACTATTTACGTCATGCACCGAATTATATGTTGGGATTTTTCTGGTCCTCGTATATATGCATCGAATCAAATATAAAAATCTCCTTTGGAAATATAATAGTGTACTCTCTTCACTTCATTTTTTTAACGCTCGATAACTATTTTATTATAAATTATGAAAAATATTATAAATAATTTTGCGGTTGATAATTTTACTTGTTTTATGAAGAATTACGTATGACTATGTCATTTTGAATCGTTTTATGAGATTCCTTGTGATATTTTTCTTCATTAATCACATAATCTCACTTTTACGTGATTAAAACTACTTTCAGTCAAATCATCGAAATAAATAGGCTTTCACCACTTCACAAAACTTAGTACATTATTTTATAGTTGTTTATATACGACAATAAAATATCGTAAATGCAGCATATACATTTAGAGTTTATTCCATATTTTCAAAATTGCATGATAATTTCGCTTAGAAACATCAGACATAGGCATAAGAACCATATTCTACATAAACAGAAAATAAACTCAAACATCAGATTTTCAAGATAGATATTTTTTTTTGTTAAAGAAGTTATAGAGAAATAATATTATGGTTCTTTTACTACGATTTTATAAATAGTTTAAATTTGTATTCAGTGTATTAAAACAAAGATTACGTTTTATATTAATAATACTGAACATCATTTTAAAGATAAAGCTCAGACATTTTAAAGATAAAGCTCAGACAAAGGTTGAGTAGATGTACAGATGGAGTTGGAAAGTAGTTGTAGCACACACTTGCTAGCAATTAACAGCATCACATGCATAATGAATGGTTATTTATCGCACGATGTGTGTCTAGAATTTATTGGTGGCTAGTCACATTTCTCTTCCCTCTCTCCACAGGTTTGGAATCTCCGTGATTTTCTATTTCACGAGTGGAAAAGGACAGAGCCTAGTGACTTGTGTTGTGGATTCCAATAGATTCCGTCACGTGACAAACTCCAATTAGAAGACGTCTCTTCTCTTCCCTCTTTTATTTGCCTCTCCCATGTCTTAGGGGTCAATTCAATTAGATCCCCCACTCTCGTGGAATCTTGTCCTCTCATTCATGTTTTGAAGATCCCGCATCTCGTCGTCTTTATTATGTGATTTACATGCAAAATGTATAAAAAATATTCTGAAAAGAAAGAACAAAAATCACAACCATTGTTTATCATTGGAAATATCTACTAGAGACCGCATAATAATGATTTAATTAAATGCATCAATAGTTAATTGATTATATAAAAAATGAAAGCCTTTTATTTGACTAGTGGTCGTTAGTTCAACTGAATAGAATTTTTAACCACTGTTATAAATTTTTCAATTTGAATGGTTATTAATTCAAAACTAATATTTTATGATATGGTTTTTGGACATGAAAAATTTAGGTGTTTCAATTCCTAATCTCCTAGTAAACAGACTTCACTAAAGAGAAAAAGAAAATTATTTTTTTTGTGTTTTCACTTACATCGATGCTAATTAATGAATCTTCCAAACATGGAAGTCTCTTAGTGTTCGGCCACCATAAATCAAGTGGATGTTAATTATATTAATAACTGTTCTTTCTCTCAAAATAGATTTTATAAATTGTGTGAGAATCAGTTATTTTGAGAGAAAGAACAGTTATTAATATAATTAACATCCACTTGATTTATGGTGGCCGAACACTAAGAGACTTCCATGTTTGGAAGATTCATTAATTAGCATCGATGTAAGTGAAAACACAAAAAATATAATTAACATCCACTTGAAAAAATAATTTTTGTTTTCTACAATTTATGGTAAGCTTGTATCCCAATTTATTTCTATCGAATGTGCAAGGTGGAAAAGAGCTTTCTTAATCGATATCACATGTATATATTTCACCTTGCACATTCGATAGAAATAAATTGGGATACAAGCTTACCATAAATTGTAGAAAACAAAAATTATTTTTTCATCACCATGCCATACACAATGTTATTGAGCTATCCTTTTGAGTTACGTAACTATATATTTATGTTTTGATTTATAATAATATTTTCTCGAGATCAAGAGCCTAAACAAACTTGCGAGCCGATGGATTTTTTAACCGGAAACGTATTTGGGTCTTTTCCAAAATAAATAGAAAAGAAGGGACCCAAAACAAAATCTCTAATAAAGGCGATTCCAGTGTCTAAACAAGAGGTCATAAACTACTTTCAGTTAGAACTTAGAAGATAGCATTATCTTACTTCGTTTCGACGTGGCATTTCTTAATTGGCTTAAGCAAATCTTCCTGAGTGCTTCTCAGTTTGCCACGTCAGACGAAGATCAGAATCCACTCATTTTGACTGAAGGCTATCTCTTCAAACAAATTCCAAATCATCCAACAACAGAAAATAGTGATCAAAGCTCATGGCGTCTCTTGCAACCGTCGCCGCCGTGAAACCATCCGTCGCCGTAAAAGGTCTCGGCGGCAGCTCACTCGCCGGAGCCAAGCTCTCTTTCAAGCCTTCCCGCTTAAGCATCAAAACCAAATCCTTCCGGTAATCAAACCTCTTTATATACCAATTATTTTTTGGTTAAAATGCTACTCAAAAACTACAATATATATTTGAATTTCAGATTTCATAGTACATAAAATATATGAACTCATTAAAGCTAAGAAAAATCAATTTTTCTTTATCATAAATATTGATGAAAATTCTAAAGAAAGATATTCCCTCTAGTCCATTACGATTTTTCTTTTTACAATAAAAAATTGTAAACTTTAAAAAAATTAATTGACTTATTATTAATTAAAAATTATTGAAATTTAAAAATTACACGTGATTTAATATGTTTTTCTTAATATACGTGAACAAGCTAGAGTAATTGATTAGGTTAAGTTGTTCTTCATCTTTAGTAGGTCTGGTGGTGTGGTGGCCAAGTATGGAGACAAAAGTGTCTACTTTGACTTAGAAGATCTGGGAAACACAACAGGTCAATGGGATCTATACGGCTCTGATGCTCCTTCTCCTTACAACCCTCTTCAGGTTTATTAAAACCCTAAATAGATTATTTATACTTCAAAACAGTATCGTGAAACATTCTCTTCTTCTTTGCTTACTTGTAGAGCAAGTTCTTTGAGACATTCGCTGCACCATTCACAAAGAGAGGCTTGCTTCTCAAGTTCTTGATTCTCGGAGGAGGATCTTTGCTTACTTATGTCAGCGCTTCGTCCACCGGTGATGTTCTTCCCATCAAGAGAGGTCCTCAGGAGAAGCCTAAGCTCGGTCCTCGCGGCAAACTTTGATTTAAATTCATGCATCTTTGTTACCTTCTTTCCCTCCTTATGATCATCTCAGAAACACTTCTCAATACTGCAAACTCTTTAAATGATTTTTGATTTTATGTATATTATGTTTCTCTGTTACATCTCCTTCCCTAATCTTACAAAAGAAATATTCTTCTCAAGAGTATTCATGACTTGCTGCTGGACTCCTTGTGGTTCCAAGAGATTCAAGATGAGAGCTACTCTTCTTGTTGTTAGCCATGATCATGGTTGACACTCTTGTCAACAGTTTCTTGCCTGAATCTTTGAGTGGTGTATCGTTCTTTTCTTCCATATTCCATTGCATTATCTCTGACAGTGAGATGGGAGCCTTCTGTTTTATGGGTCTCTCCTCTAAAAGACAAAAGTTTCTTTCTTCTTCCTTCTTAGGACTCTCTGTTTCATTCACTATATATCTCTTACAAGACAAGCTTTCAGGGTCCTGAGTTAGCTGATCAGCTTCAAGGACATCTTCTATTCTTGACATTACCGTGTGTGCCACGCTCTCAAGAACTCTTGAATAACTCTCCATTATAGCTAATCCTATATCCTGCAAAAACAGATTCTTAAGACAAAACATAAACAAGTAAACTCCTAAAATGTGGTCTAGTACATGTTCTTGATTGATTACTTCGTTGAATTGTATCTTGCTGATGTCAAGTGTGGACTGAGAGATTCCTGGGAATCTTAGTTTGATAAGAAGCAAGATGGTTTCAGCTCTTTCTTCTAGAAGTTGTCTCTTCTCCATACTCAGATTAGTACTAAATGGAGATGAAGACTTGTTGTTGTCTTTCTGCACTATCTTTCTCTTCCATATCACAACCGAAGCTTCGATTTTGTCCTTAAGATCAAGAATCTTGTGCTCAGATGATAAGTCCATTTCAAGAAGGAACTTCTCTACATCAAACATGTCTAGTGTTATCATTCTATAGATCATGTCTCCAAGACTAGCTTTCCCATTCTGTAAAAAGACAAACCAAAAAAAAAAAAAGGAATTGACAAGGATACAGAATCAAATAGCGCTCTTAGTGCTTATTGTTTAGGGTTTATTATACCTTAGGAAGTGAGTCTATGTAGCTCTCAGGGATCTCCATTTGAGACAAAACTTCAGCGTTTATGGCCATTGCTGATTTAAGCACTTGGCTCACACAGTCTCTCTGATTCAATAGAAACCTTTTCGACGTTTCGGATAAGCCTTTAGGTGGAACTTTCACTGTTGGTAGCCACCATTTATCATTGTTCCTGGTTGAGTTACTGTTTAAAGATTCTGGAGAATCGGTTGTGACGTAATAGAACTCATCCTGATCCTTGAATTTATCAAGACAATCCTACAAAAGAATAACCTTAGAACCTGTTGATGCAGATGCAATTAAGCAGATTCTAAGTATATATTTTGACTTACTATGAGCATCACATCAAGGTTCTGAAGAGCTGGTATATTGCTGACAAGATCTGTTCTCTGTCTCGTAGTCATTACCTACATCAAGAACATCCAAATTCAGACACACACAGAAACAAGAACGTTCTTTAAGAAACTTAGAGAAGGGGTCATGTTTTTAGAAACCTCCATGGAAGAACCATCTTTGTTTGTTTGTTGTGTTGGAGAGAACTCAACTATATGATCAGTAACAGAGAGAAGCCATCCTATTTCTCTTCTCCACCGTTCTTTTCTATCCTCTGACATTGGCTCTAAACGTCTTTGCTCTCCAAACGCTGATGCTGAAAGATTTGTGACTGCGTTTGATAATGCTAGTGCTGATGAAACACCTTTGCCTCCTCCTGACATGTCTTCTCCTAGAAGCAATTTTGCAAACCTTTCTTTCATCTGTTCCCTTTCTGTAACACGTATAATCATGTTAGTGTTAACGTAAAACACAAGAAACCTCGATGTAACTCATTTTCTCAATGAAGTCTCTCATTATGGTCTTAGCTTGTCTCCCAAGAAACCTCAAGACAACTCATTAACCTAAGTCATTTTGAAATATTGATATGAATGTGTTTTTTTTTCTTGCCTGTCTCTTCTTGTAATTCTTCACCCGTTGCTTCACACGTCTGAGGCGGCCGAATCGGTAACATTGGTGGGACGCTCAAAGCTGAAGTTCTTTTGAAAACAGTGTCATCATCTATGTCTGGATCTTCAGTTCTCAAGGCGGAACTAGAGTTCCATCTCTTGAGGTGCTGAGAAGATGAGTCTTTCTCCTTCATGTTCTCAAAATCGAAATTGTAGCTTTCTTTTTCTTCTTTCTCAACCGCTTTCACCATTTCCATAATTTTCTTAAACCTAAGGAGAGGTTCTCTGTTCTTGAATCTCTCTGGTTTCTCTTCTTGAAACAAAGAGGAGTTTTTAGGAGGGAGAGACATAAGGAAAGAAAGACAAGAAAGAAAAGAGTTCTTTGATGTTGTTGTGGAGAATCAAAAGGACAAACTAATGATCTAATAATAATTACTCAAGAGCATGGCAAATCCAGAATAGGCTTTTGAGATTAACTTCTGTTTGATGCTTTCTCTCTTTGCCTCATTAGATTACTAACTAACTAACCGATTGATTTGTCATTACAGTTATATAAACAAATTTAGGATTGAAGTTTATATTTTATTATGCTCTGTTTAAAACCTTTTTTTTTACTTTACTATTTATAAACTTTAAACACAAACGTAAGACATTGATGCACTAATGATTATGCATATGCTTTTTAAAAAATGATTTGTTGTATACAGTATAGCTTTGCATCATTGCATGCTGTATAGTTGTATTTACAAGTATAATATTTTAGCTAGTACTGATTTTAGTTTGTTTTTTTTCATAATTCTATGTAAAGACTTTATATCTGTTTTATACATCTCTTAATTTATCTCAAAAGCCATATTATACAGATACTGAGATCATGATCTCTTGGAAAACATTATCTATTTACAAAAATGAAAAGATAAAGAACAAAAAGAACATAGCTTCTTACACAAAAAAAAAAAACAACCATGGGTGTTATTAAGAAACTAAAGAGTGGCTCCTTTGAAGATGAGGAAGTTGAGGGTCCCCAAGTGAAAATAGATGAAAGTTCCTTTAGAATGTGTGAAGAAACACCCAAAGTTTGATCCCACCACACATTGCCATCCACTTCCATATCTCTCATCAAACTCCTGATTAAGAAAAAAACAATGAGCCAGCCAGAGAAGAAGAAACAAGACTCTAGAATAACCTTTCTCAGAGAAATAAAAAGCTATATACCTTCTTGATGTGAGCAGCGATAGGTTGACAGTCAGATACATCAAAAAGATCGAGAGATTGAGAAGCAATGTTCAGTGCTTGCATTTGCATCTTCACTGGCATATCTGTCTCTTCCACCTTTGCTTTGCCTTCCATCATTTTTTTTTAACTAAACAAAGTCCAAAAGATTCATGTAATCTCTTGATGATAACTCGTAAAGGAAAATTAAGAACAAGTGATACTCGTACCTCACCTTTTCCGACAGGTTTTAAGAGAAACTTCACATGATATGTTCTGTCGTTTTATCTTCCTGTTTTTAAGTAACTATCTTACCTTACTACTGCTTACGTAATCTTTTTGTCTTTTCTTTTTTCCCTTCTCTTATCTTTAAGATATTTTATTGTCACAATCTTGTGGTTACTAAGAGATAACAGTAACCGTGAGAATCATAAATGGACCGTGTTCTGATTCACGATAAGAATAAAACGAAAATACAAAGAGCATGCAGTAAGAAAAATAGGGTGTGATGAGTCATCAGAGATGTCTCTGACGTGTGTCCACGTCGTTTTCAAATATGTATTGATAGGATAACGATGGAGAGGCTCATATACCCATCTGGAATGTTGTTGTCTTGTTGTCTTGTTGAAGCTGTGACTTTCAGTTTCTGACTCATCTCTCTCAATTTCGGTTTGCAGCTAAATGGGCCGAGAGAAAAATATACTCGGATTTATAGGGCTCATAGTATCGGCTCAATAAGCGTAGAACTACGTATTTAGAGTATGATTATCCAGTTTTTTTCTTTTTTTTTTAAAAAAAAAAAAAAAAAAAATTAAAAAAACGAACCAATTACGGATCGCCACGTGGCAGTAGGGCCCGCAAATAGTGTAAGAAACCTTCCAAAAACGGTTCTTATTTGTGGGGCCCGCGAACAGTGCAAGAACCTCTCTTAAAAGCTCCCATTAATCATGCTCTTATGGGTTAAACCGGTACAATATCACAATGATTGCATAAGTTTGGATGATAAAAACAGTTTAAAATATTGCAGACTATATGTTTAAATAATAAAAAGGTTTAATAAAATAAAGCTCTCTTCTATTAATATATTATTTACTTGTTCTTAAATATTGCAGACTATACGTAATCTTTTTGTCTTTATTATTTACAATAACATATATTAAAATACACAATATGTATAATAATAATAATAATAAATATGACATTAAAACCATGTTATTACAATTTTAAAATCAAAATATAATAACATTAAAATTTAATAAAATATCTCTCTTCTGTTGATATACATATTTACATTATATTTACATTATATTTACATTATGTTACTATATATTTGTATAATATAAATTGTAACTAAAACACAGAGTATTTAAATAGGATAATTAAATAAATATAAAAATTATACTACGAAAATTAAAAAGAGAAATAAATAGATAACGATAATTTTTATATTGTTAAAGTTATAAGTAAAATAAAATAAAAATATTGATAAAAAATAGAATGAAAATAATGTATTTATAAAATTATAAACATATTTTAAAAATAAATGTTCATAAAAAATCATTTATTTACCAGAAAAGTAGATGAATAACATCAAAATAAGTGGCAGGTGAAATCTGCATGCATATCGTGTTTCTTAGGAAAGGACAAAAAGAAAATTGAAATGCATAAAGATCTTCTACTATCTGCAATTTAAAACCAAAAAATTAGATGGTAAACTAATGTGAGAGAACAACATGTGCGGATGCACCGCACTTCTCCCGCTTAGGTTAGGTTTCGAATGATAAAAGTAGTTTAAGCGGTATAGATCGAGCAAAATATGCACATCAAGTGGAACAAATGCACATTAATCAAATCATGCATAAGAGATGCATATCAAGCAATAGAAAAAACACAAATTAAGTAGATCACACAGTTATTATAATTTTGAATGATAAAACAATTCAAATAAAGTAAATTATATGTTTAAATAATAAAAATTCAAATAAAATATATCAAACACATAATATATAAATAACAATAAATATTGCAATAAAACAATGTTACTGTAATTTTAAAATCAAAATATGAAAAAAATTTAATGAAATATATATCTCTACCACTAATATACAATTTAAATTATATTACTATATATTTGCATAATACCTATTATAATTAAAACATACATTATATAAATATAATAATTTAAATAAATATAAAATAATATGACAAAAATAAAAAGATAAATATGTAGACAAGAATAAAACATAATGAAAATATTGTATTTATAAAAATAAATAAATACATTTTTAAATTAAAAATTTGCATATCTCTTTCAAACAACACCGAATATATAGCGGGTGAGATAAGCCTAATATGTAACATGTTTGGTCTCCATTGGCAAAAAAATGTTATAGACCTAAACTCCATAACATTTTTAGTTGTCAAACCAAAGTAAAAAAAAAAACACATCATATTTCGAGAACACTTGTCAGTCGCCAATCACCGAACTTATGCAATATCATGACTTTAAGCGATCGTGGTTTTGCTTTCAGCCTAGTGAATGTCATCATAGAGAAGTGGAGATGAGCACCATCAATGCATAAACATTATAATTCTTTTCTTTTACACATAAACACACAAAATAATAATTAACACATAACAAACAATAAAAACTAAAATAAAGTATGAACTGATGAAGTAAGGTTTTTGCAGGTAGCGTAATAATAACTCACTTCTATTTTCATATAAAGACACATCCCTAAAAGTTAACCAAACTTATTTCCATATTAATCAAAAGTTCAAAATGGACGGACGATATAAACTCTTAAGAGTTAAGACTAATATAGTATTTCATGACACCTTTACAGGTCACGAGATGTAGAACTGCTAACAAACGAGAGCTCGACAAGTAAGCTCACTCCACCAACACTCAGTAGCTCATTCACTCCCAAACCTAAACCAACAGGTTCGTATATCGGTCTGGACGCTGCCTCGGTTACATCAGCCACAAGAGGCTGGTCACCATCTCACTCTTAGTTGATTTCCTCGTCAAAAAAAAATCAAAACGTACTTCACATTCTGTCTTACTTCCACGTAAAAAAATGCCTTTAAAACACTCTTTTTAATGAGAAAGTTTTGAGTTTCCTCTCACGTTACCTGAAGATGTCCGACATGACAAGTCTCGCGGCTTCGCCTTCAAGATCTTCAAGACGCGCCATGTACTACGTGCAAAGCCCTTCACGTGACTCATACACGTTCTTTACTGCACAGCCAAGCCCAATGGACTCTCCCACACACGACTCTTCCTCCTTGGGCCGCCACTCTCGTAACTCGTCAGCGAGTAGATTCTCCGGGATATCAAGATCATCATCATCGGATAAAAAGAAGTGCCGATCTAACGAGAAAGAATACGAGAGTATACCTGAAGAAGGTTCGTACGAAGAAATGGATGACGTGACGTCTATAAGGAGGTGTCAAGCACTACTTGCCGTTTTCACTTTCGTAATTCTCTTCAGCGTCTGTTGCCTTATCACGTGGGGAGCTAGTAGACGTTACAAGGCTAAAATCTCTGTTCAGGTACTAATAATTATTGTTTTTATTTCTTAAAAAAAAAAAGCTTTATATTTACCCTATTTATATAGACCACGTTTTTGTATACTTTGAAAATGTTTGGTTAGTGATTGGTTGAATGTGATGCAGACATTCGAACTACGCAACTTTTATGTTGGTGAAGGATCAGATTACTCTGGAATGCATACTAAGTTGCTGACTTTAAATGGAACATTAAGAATTGGTATATACAATCCTGCCCCAACATTTGGTATTCATGTTAGTTCCACACCAATCACTCTCTTCTTCTATCAACTCCCTATCGCCACTGGTCAGGTAATTATTTTGTTTGTAGTTAATAACTTGTTTCAGTTGTTTGTATGTGTTTAATCTCACACGTAAAACTTATATTCTTTGATCACTTTAGCCATAAGCTAATATGTACTTAAAGATATAACTTAAGGATTTGGTATGGAAAATTTTCATTAGCACTTGAAGGAACATTATCAACCACGGAAGAGTGTAAACACGGAAGCAGTGGTTATAGAAGGAAGAAGAATCCCACTATACGGTGCCGGAGCAAGCCTAGATGCGACGGAGAGAGGCGGAAAGATTCCGGTGAATCTGAGATTTGAAGTCCAAACAAGAGGAGATGTGGTCGGAAGGTTGGTTAGCATATACCACACAAAGCGAATCTCATGCTCATTTGTCATCGATGTTGCCATTAATAAGCCCATATCTATCAATAAGAGTGGTTGCAGCAACTCATGATTACAATCTTTCAATTTAACTAATAAGAGTGATGTAATAAAACGTTTGTTTTGAACTACATATTATTTCTTGCTCCGTTTCATTAAAAACCTATCATTTTTTTACATTTTTCACTAAGAATGCAATGAGTTCTGTATTTATATTTTTTTATTAATTACATTTATTTAACTAGTAATATTTTCAAAAAACAAATTGATTTATAAGATTAATACATTTTATGATTAGTATTATGTAAATTATATATAAATTGCATTGAAATTTTAAAATGACATTTTTTATATAAAATTGAGTATGTTAAATAAAAGTAAAAAAGTTAAATATCCTATTAACATCTGTAGGCTGAAGACATCACTTTGATCGAACAAGATCAGGATATCCGAAAAATTTAGATTATTTGGATCTAGATTCGGATTTGTTGAATACGTGATTTCAGTATTCAGATCCGGATATCCGTCTAGATATTATAATATTCATGGATAAGATAAACTCAATGCGATGGGTTTGAAAGTGTTTGATAAGATAAACTCAATGCGAAGGCAAATGCAAAGTGGTTAGTGTTGGGACTTGCACTTGTCCTTCAGGTTCGATCTAGAGAACATTTGTGGCCTAGGAATACAAGAGACTTGTCTATTTCATCATAATACGGTGAGATCAAAGTTTGTTTCATTAGTTTGGGTGCTATGGAGAAAGGTGCGTGCAACTGAGCCCAAGACTGCTCAAAAGCGCTTGGATGAATGTAAATAGAAAAAGAAAGACTTGGTAATAAAAATTGCAAAATGAAGGGATGATATATCAACCAGGTTCAAAAACTTGAAACAAAAACATAGTATGTATCCAGGAATAGCAATTTCAAATTGGATAGTTCAAAAAGTGCTAAGTTTTAGTCTTTCCTGCGTTCGAACTAGGTTTCTTTTAGGCTGAAGAAGCTGATGCCCCCTTGTTCCTTGGCTTGGCTTCAGTACCTAATGGTAACAAAATAAAATGTGTGCACATCATTAATAACCCCATTTTAATGATTGGAACAACAACATCACAAGTGTTTAAACCAAATGAAATGATACCTTCTCTGAAACCAGTCTTGAAACGGCGGGGAACATTTTTGAGATATCTCATCCTACCTGTTCCGGTTGTCTTCCTCCTGATTGCCTTCACACTCCAGTTGTCTACAACACACCAAAAACACAGACCATTTCATTAAAAAAAAAACACCAAACATATCAGAGCTTAAAAAAACGCAAATACATTTCCCCAAACTCAAAAACGATTATTACAAAACATATCAACTGAACTAGACACGACCTACAACTTATAATGTTACATCTTATGCAATAATATACAAACTACAGTCTACACATCAAAGTAAAGTAACCTTTGTCCATGTAACCAAAGTAAAACACTAAACAATAACACTCACTAAGCAAATCCTCAATCAATCAATAAACCATATAGATCAGGAAGAAAATGGAACGGTGAGATTTATAAAAAAAAAATGAAGAAGACTTACAGGTCCTCTTGCGAGCAGCGGGGTAAGCGCAGGCGGAGCAGCGACTCTTCTGGATGTGGAAGCTACGACGACCACATCTCACACATAGAGTGTGACTCTTGTTCCTCCTCTTACCAAAGCTTCCTGTTCCCTTTGTCTGTATTTACTCAACAACAACAAAAACATCCCACAACCAACATGAGAATATAGACTTCAACTTGTAAAATCTAACAGAGATAGAGAGATTGAACAAAGGCATTACCATTGTAGCGAGTTGCTTGCCACCAAAAACCTTGGATGATTCTTCTGCTTCAGAGGAGGAAGAAGAAACCAAACTTATTTGACGGCCAACTTATATGACGGTGGGAGACTCTAGGGTTGTAGTTATATCATGGGCCTTTTTGTATATAAATGGGCCTATGTTTCTTTTTTGAAAGAAATGGTCCTTACTCCAATTGTAATTTCTTTTGCCCATTTTTCAAATCCTCTTTTTTGCAAAAGTGTGTGTTTGGAGAAATATTGGTGTAAGTTTTCAACGCAATTTTTTTTATTCTTTCGTTTCATTGCATCTACGTCACAGTTCTAAGTCAGTCAGTCAAATCATGTGGTTGAGGATCTGTCACTGACGATTCTTCAGATGGTTGAAGATGAAAATGCAACAGATGACGTTGATTTTAGGGTTTCCACATCTATTTCAGCTTTTGCAAGCAACATCATTCAAAACCTAACTAAATTGCGGTAGTCTAGTGATAATCTCTTTGGGTTTGGTGTGTACTCATATCAATCATAGGTTCAATTCTTCGGGGAAGCTAAATTATCATTGTTTGGCAGCCTATACTTGGAATTCGGTCCAAATGGTTAATATTGTGGGTTGTAACAGACGATCAATTCATCCTCTAACATTAGTTGGAAGACATTCAAAACTCAAATTAGGCAGTGTGGTAGCCAGTTCACTTTGTAACAGTAAGTGTGTTCTTTCAATCTGGTCGGATGAACCGATAAAGTATCATATCAAAAAATGAAAGTGCTTCGGTTGGGTGGTAACTCTACCGAAGCAAATGAAGGCAAGAGTGATCCACATCAAGTAGATGCAATATCAATCTGCACAACCTTTTGTGAAAGTCTCTTACAGTTTATGAAATTTCCAAAGTTGGTGTTGAATCATTGTCTTTTGCCGTTTGAATAGACCTGATTTTTTTTTCTAATGTATTAGCAAATAAGCCTACTTTGCATCGAAACTTACGTTGCTCATTAATAAGTTTAAAAGTAATTGCCCCAAAAAATCATGAATAACGTTGGTATGTAGGTCCAAAAACAGAATAAGAGCAGCTTTAGCTTTGCATCTTAAGAAATGTTATAACCAATGGTTTAGAATAGTACGTATTACTTCCAAAACAAACATACTTAAAATATTTCTCTATCCTTAGCTTTTTTATTGAAATCGTACCAAATAGTTCATATCTATTCTATTAAAATAGAAGTCATAAATCATTTTATGTGTGATTTTTTTATTTGGACCATCATAGAAAACTTTAATAAAATATATTTCATTAAAACTAATGATAAAATATTTGTAACTACTTTAATCATAATATCTTTTGATATCTTTTTTATTTTAAATATAAATATATTAAAAATTATAACGATCTTTTGAAAAAGATTTTAGCAAGATCTCAACATTAAATTTATGTAGCTATTTAATTAATTGCGAATTATATAAAATATAATTATAAATTAATAAACATTCAATTATATTTTATAAAATGAAAAAAAAATCATGTACTTTTATAAAATAAAAATTAAATATTCTATACTTATATATATACAATAATATATTATCTATATAAACATAAAATTTTGCTAAACGGTAATCTAACTCAGAAATACATATCAAAATTTAATAGATACTCCCTCCGTTTTATAATATTTGACTTTCTAGGATTATGCACATAGATTAAAAAACATTTAATTTTTTTTATCATTTTCTAGAAAAAACATCATTAATTGTTTACCTAACCACAATTCAGCCAATAATAAAATAGAAGGTATAATATTATTGGCCATCTAACATTAATTACTAATAAATATTAAATAGAAAATTGAAAATGTCAAATAATTTGGAACAAAAAATTTCCTCTAAAACGTCAATTATTAAAAAATGGAGGGAGTATTAAATATAAAATAATTTTAAAATATGATTTTTCATATATAATTTAATTTATTTAGTCAAATTCAAATCGAATAAGATAAAATATAAAATGTAAACTATAAAAGTATTGTGTTTGTAATAGTTATATAAACATTTAAATATATGACTAATGTTATAGTTATACTACAAAGTTATTGTTTATCTAATAAAGTTTATCAATAACTTATTATAATTTGGTGCTATATATTATCTAATAATTTTTGAATTTATTATAATATCACTGGTCATACGGACTTTCTTTTTATACTCAATAGTTATTTAATAAAATCATCAATAACTTAATATATTTTTGTGTTATATATTATCTAACCTTATAATAATATTTATGTGGCTTATACTATTATTACTATAAATTTTTATAAATTTGTATTTTGTAACAAAATTTATTTTAAAAAAATTATAATATAACAATACTATTTTACATAAATTTTTATTTTATTTTTAAATTTGAAATATATGAAAACTACATTGCAAATATATGATAGATGAGTAAAATTTTGGCATATATACAATAATATACTATCTAAATAAACATAAAAATTTGCTAAACGGTAATCCGACTTTGCAATCCTAATTAGAATTTAGTTTAAATATAAAATAATTTAAAATATGACTTTTACGTATATATTATTTTATTTAATAATCATATGAAAATTCAATAAAATAAATATATAATAAGAAATGGATTGAAACATTTGATATTAAAATATATAAACATAAAATTAACATATATATATATATATATTATCTAAATAAACATTAAAATTTTGCTAGATGGTAATCTAACTTTGAAAACGAAATCAAAATTTAATATAATTTAAATATAAAATAATTTTAAAATATGATTTTCATGTATATGTTAACATGTATAATATAAAATTATTGTATTTATAATAGTTATATAAACATTTAAATATATGACTAATGTTATTAATGATGTAAGACAAATATCTATGTATATAATTATGAAAATAAAATACATTAATAAAGTTATGACATCCTACTATTATGCAATGAATAAAGTACATGCATAATTTGAAAACGTGCATCCATCACTATTAACCTTAATTTTAAGATCTTCAAATCATCAAAATAGACATAAACATGGGAAAAGAAAAGTGAAAGGTGACATTCCACGACAAAGACAAATTTTCACTTTATCCTTTTTGATGGAGAGTAATAAACATTAAAGATAAATTCGCAAATACTATGAAACTAAAGTAACTCACCACATATATAATTAGTTTTAGATGACTACAAAGTGGCTTATATATGTGAGTGAACATTGATCTCCCGACAAGAACACATCAGTCAAAGTGAAAAAAAATGTTTCAGAAAACAAACAGTTTCTTCCACAGAACACTACACAGTCTCAAGTCAATCATTCTTGGAGCATATAAGAAACTCTCTAGACCAAAAGCTCACTTCCCATGCATATTCTGTAGATCAAATTCTCTCGATGGTGACGATTTCTACGCAAGTTTCCTCAACATCTGGGAGTCTGATCTCCAAAACAGCATTGGAGGAGGAGGTCCATTAAAATTTGAGCAAAAGACTCAAGAGCATGGACAAGACCACCGAGAGGAGAAAACAGAAGCTTGCTCTTCGCATTCATTAAGAGACTGCGATACAATGGAGAAGAAGATTAAGGAGATGTATGTGGTTGAGACAGGAGATATAGAGCAAGCCCTTGACGTTGAAGAGGCACTTCATTATTATTCTCGTCTTAGAAGTCCTGTGTATCTCAACATCGTTGACAAGTTCTTAAATGATCTATACGCCTGATCTGAACACTCTTGAGCTATTATAGTTTGTGATTTTCAGATTCTTGATTTGTTTTGGTTTAGTACAAGTCTTTCTTGTATGTTTGAATCATGCTTGTGTACCAATATCATTTGACAATGAACTTCAAAGCTCTCTTCTGGCAAAGAACTTGTATTGCGAACGATGCACATACTGCATGAAGCTTTCTGTACTTATGAGTTATCATAACTTCCCATAGCTCGATCTGCAATTGGACTAGTATATGGAATAGAATATTGTATAGCGTTGTGAACAAAAGCAAATCAAACTCGAAAAAAGCAGTGATCAAATTTAAGTTTTGTATATTATTACATGAATGATGAATAACTTTATAATCCTTTGACCCATATTTAGAACAACTTTAAAATCTAATTTTATTTTCTCTTTAAAAATACATACTTATCTTATAAAAAGTAATTTTCCTAACCAATGCCAACTTTGATAGCACCTATGACTCAAGTCCGACCCAACGAAATTTGGATTTTTAATGATGTACAGATATTTAAGACACTTCCAAATACAACATATAGAATAGAAGGCAAACTCATTAATACCACAACAGTAAATATTAGTCCTTCTGTTTTATAATGATCTATTGTTTAAAAAACATATTTGTTTCTAAAAGATCTATATTTTACATTTTCAATTCAAGTAATAATGATAAATTGTAAATTTTAAAAACATTAACTTGGTTTACCGAATTTTGATTGGCTAAAAATTATAGAAAATAGATACTTACAAAAAACAATGCGTTTATAATTTAAGATTTACTTAATATGTGTGAAAACTCTAAAACATACATTATTCTAAAACGGAAGAATATTACATAGGTATGTAATCTTCTGCAACAAATCCATTACAAGCATATGATGTAATGTAACAAATCCATTACGGTGAGAATGCGTTAAATGTTACCTGCAAAAGTGCATTTAGATTGTCATCGGAGTTTGACTTTATTAGGATAACTACAATATAGTTTAGGATAATTTCATATTTATGAGAAGATAATGATATAACTTCTCTAATTCCTACGTGAACTAGGAGATCTATGTTTTGTATAAATACCTAGCTAATGCTATGGGATGGATGAGAGGAATTATTAGGTCTAACAATCCATTATATGATATCAGAGCAAACGATCTCTTAAATTTTTTTTTTTCAATAAAGAAACATGGCCACCACCGGATCTGGTATGATCTCGGCCACAACGGGATCCATTGATTCCGGTAATACATCACCTTATTATCTACATCCTTCAGATAACCCTGGTGCCCTCATAACCTCTGTTCTTCTACGAGGAGATAACTATACGGAATGGGCAACTGAATTGTCCAATTCAATCCAAGCAAAGCAAAAGCTAGGCTTTATCAATGGAACCATCTCAAAACCAACTACGGAACCTGATTTATCGAGATGGCAGGCCACGAACTCGATGCTTGTGGGATGGATACGAACCTCAATTGATCCAAAAATCAGATCGACCGTAACTTTTGTTCCAGACGCAAACAAATTATGGGAGAACCTGCAGCGACGTTTCTCGGTTAGAAACGGAGTACGAATCCATCAACTTCGTGATGCTATTAATACATGTAAACAAGATGGACAGACGGTTATCGAGTACTATGGCCGACTCACCAAGTTATGGGAAGAACTTGACAATCTCAAAACGACTCGTTCCTGTACTTGTGAAGCCTCAGCAGATATTGAAAAGGAAAAAGAAGAAATAAGAGTTCATAAATTTCTGTTTGGACTCGATGAATCTCGATTCCGTGTCATACGATCGCAAATCATAGATGAAGATCCACTTCCTGACATCAACAACGTATACTCTCGGGTGATACGTGAAGAACAACACAACAACTCAGTTCGCATGACTGAAATAAAAACAGAGGCTATCGGCTTCTCGTCTCAAACTGACACACCGAAAGCTGACAACCAACAAGTAGCATCGGTTCGAACTCGAGATCCCAACAGAGTCTGCTCGCATTGCTCACGCAGAGGACATGACCAGTCCGAATGCTATCAGTTACACGGATATCCAGAGTGGTGGAATGACAAGCAAAGATCAGCAACAAATTATGGCGGCTCAACATATGGATCAAACAATCAGAGGGGACGTGGGGGACGGTTCTCCAATAACCGTGGCCGGGGTCGTAGCAACTCAACCCGACCAATCTCTAATAATGCAGCGTCCTCTCCTTCTGTCAACAATGATCAAATCTCTCAACTCATTCAGCTTCTTCAGTCATCACGCTCCAATATCTCATCAGAAAAGTTAGCCGGTAAAACAAAATTTACCGATGTTATTATTGATACAGGTGCATCACACCACATGACGGGAAACATCTCACTCTTGAGTGACATTTCGTCAATCCTCCCGTCGTCTGTCAAATTTCCGAACGGACGGTCTTCACGTGCTACACAAAAAGGCACACTAATCCTGAGTCGTGACTATCGTCTCACAGACGTGCTATACGTTCCGGACTTTACTTGCACATTGATATCAGTTTCATGCTTACTTAAACAAACATGATGCATTGCTATTTTTACTGATACATTGTGTGTCTTGCAGGACCGTTTTACGAAGACCCTGATTGGAACGGGTGAAGAACGTGAGGGAGTTTATTATTTTACGGGTGTTACTACTGCGACCGCACATGGCTCTAAGGTTAAGAATGCTTCTACTTCAGAACTATGGCATCAAAGAATCGGACATCCGTCATTTAGGGTTTTGTCGTTTTTACCTTTATTAGACAAGTTGAGCCTTGATTCAGAAAATTCATCCTCATGTGAAATTTGTTTCAAGGCCAAACAAACTCGTAGTGTTTTTAAAGAAAGTTCTAATAAAGCTTCTGCTGCCTTTTCATTAATACATTGTGATGTTTGGGGCCCATATCGTACTCCATCATCATGTGGAGCAAAGTATTTTCTCACCATAGTGGATGACTATTCACGTGCAGTATGGACCTATCTTATGCTCGAAAAGTCGGAAGTTTCAAAGCTTCTTCCGGAATTCTTTACTATGTGTGAAAAACAGTTTGGTAAAACAGTTCGGACGGTTCGTACTGACAATGGGTCAGAGTTTATGGTCTTATCATCCTACTTCAAGAAAACCGGCATTGAACACCAAACTTCTTGTGTAGAAACGCCCCAGCAGAATGGTCGGGTTGAGCGCAAACACCGACACATTCTAAATGTTGCTCGGGCATGCCTGTTTCAAGCTCGACTTCCTTCGACATTTTGGGGTGAAAGTATCTTAGCTGCCACACATCTGATTAACAGAACACCTTCACAAGTACTTAATGGACGTACTCCGTATGAGATGTTATTTAAGAAGAAACCAGATTATGATCAACTAAGGGTGTTTGGTTGCTTGTGTTATGCTCACCGGAAGTCCCGTGATAAAGACAAGTTTGGTGATCGTAGCCGTAAGTGCATATTTGTCGGGTATCCATATGGAAAGAAAGCTTGGCGGTTGTATGATCTTCAAACACAAGAATTCTTTTGTAGCAGAGATGTGGCCTTCTCTGAATCCAAGTTTCCGGGTGTTGAAACAGACGACTATGTCACTCCACCCGTGAATCACTATGATCCGGCTGCCGACGACTGGCTCTTACCGGATATAGAATCAAGGGGGAGATGGGATTCTTCGCCATCTCCAACCACTCCTCCGGTGGACAACAACAATGCACAACGTTACCCTGCTGCTGACATAGAAGCTTCATCGGACACATCTCCGACTCCGGCAAGAGTAGAGCCGTTGCCGTCTGACCAGCCTAGGCCGGCAAATACTGATTCAACTCTAGAAAGTGATGTGACACCAGCGTCTCCGGGATTGCCTGAGATTCTGGGTCGGGGACAACGACAAAAATTGCCTTCCATCCTCCTCAAAGATTATGTAACACACTCGGCTCGTCTTGATAATAAACTCACTCACGTTCCGAACCTCGTCGATCATGGTCCTTCGCCAACGTCCTCAGGTAAGACACTCTACCCTATCTCGAATTATGTGTCAGATAATATCTTTTCAGAATCACATAAAGTGTTTATGGCGACAATCATCACTGATGATGCTCCACGATCTTATAAAGAGGCTGCTAAACAGAAAGTATGGCGAGATGCTATTAGTGCAGAGGTAGATGCATTCAAAGAAACGAATACGTGGGAAATTACAGATCTCCCTCCTGGACGAAAGGCGTTAGGGAACTTGTGGCTTTTCTCTAATAAGTATCATGTCGATGGGACTCTTGAACGCAGGAAAGCTCGGTTGGTAGTTTGTGGTAATAACCAAACTGAGGGAGAAGATTTTAATGAAACCTTTGCTCCGGTGGCTAAATTAACATCAGTTCGATTTCTCTTAAAGCTTGCTGCAACGAAAAAATGGATTGTTCATCAGATGGACGTTCATAATGCATTCTTACATGGAGATCTTGACGAAGAAATTTACATGAAGCTTCCTCAAGGGTATACGTGCTCGGATCCTAATAAGGTATGTCGATTGAAGAAATCATTGTATGGTCTTCGTCAAGCGCCACGATGTTGGTACTCTAAATTGACATCAGCCTTACAAAAGTTTGGTTTCTCACATGACTATGCTGACCATTCTTTATTCTCTAAAATTCGTGGGTCCATATGCATCCATATTCTTGTTTATGTTGATGACTTTGTCATTGCAAGTAATGATGCTAAGGCTATGCAAGAATTTAAAGATTATCTTCAGAGCTGCTTTCGTATGAAAGACTTAGGCAAACTAAAGTACTTCCTTGGTCTTGAAGTTGCACGGAATGATACTGGTTTCTATCTCTCACAACGGAAGTATGCGCTTGATATAATTACAGAGGTGGGTCTTCTGGGTTCGAAGCCGTCTACTGTCCCGATGGAGCTCAACCATAAGCTTGCCACAGCCAATGGACCCCTTGCTAATGCGCGCCAATATAGAAGGCTTGTCGGAAGACTCATATATCTCACGAATACAAGACCGGATATTGGCTATTCGGTTCACATATTAACACAATTTATGCAAACACCGCTACAACCACACTGGGATGCCGCTCTCCGTGTTGTTCGATATTTAAAGGGCAGCCCAGGCCAAGGAATTTTCTTAAAAGCCGATGATTCACTACAGATACGAGCCTATTGTGATTCAGATTGGTCTGCGTGTCCTCTTTCTCGTCGATCCCTCAGTGCCTATATCATGTTTTTAGGTGATACACTGATTGCCTGGAAGACAAAGAAACAAGATACTGTCGCGTTATCTTCAGCTGAAGCAGAGTATCGTGCCATGTCAGTGACGCTTAAGGAGCTCAAATGGCTGAAACAACTTATTGAATCGTTTGGCATTTCTCACCCACAGCCAATGCAACTTTATTGTGACAGCAAGTCGGCTTTACATATAGCTGCCAATCCAGTATTTCATGAACGGACAAAGCACATTGAGAGAGACTGTCATCATGTTAGGGATGCTGTGAAGTCCAAGCTCATTACGACAGAACATGTTTCATCCAGGAACCAACTTGCTGATATATTAACAAAGTCGCTGCCTCGACCTCTGTTTGAAGAATTATTGTCCAAGTTGAGTGTTCGAAATCTCACACTTCCAACTTGAGGGGGAGTATTAGGATAACTACAATATAGTTTAGGATAATTTCATATTTATGAGAAGATAATGATATAACTTCTCTAATTCCTACGTGAACTAGGAGATCTATGTTTTGTATAAATACCTAGCTAATGCTATGGGATGGATGAGAGGAATTATTAGGTCTAACAATCCATTATAGACTTCTTCATATCGGGCTTTGGCATGTCTCTTGACTTCATGGGAATACTAGGTTCCAATGCAAAGGTAAAGTCAAAGTGGTTTTCCTAGTGTTGGGACTTGCACTTGTTCTTCAGGTTCGATCTAGGGAACAATTGTGGCCTAGGAATACAAGAGACTTGTCTATTTCTTGATTAGTTTGGGTGCTATGGAGAAAGGTGCGTGCAGTCATAGCTGAGCCCAAGACTACTAGAGCGGTTGGATGAATGTAAATAGCAAAAGAAAGACTTAGGTTATAAAAATTGCAAAAAGAAGGGATGATATATCAACCAGGTTCAAAACATAAGATGTATCCTGGAATAGCAATTTCAAATTGGATAGTTCAAAAAGTGCTAAGATTAGGCTGAAGAAGCTGATGCCCCCTTGTTCCTTGGCTTGGCTTCAGTACCTTATGGTAACAAATAAAATGTGTGCAATCATTAATAACCCCATTTTATAACTGGAACAACAACAACATCACAAATGTTTAAACCAAATGAAATGATACCTTCTCTGAAACCAGTCTTGAAACGGCGGGGTACATTTTTGAGATATCTCATCCTACCTGTTCCGGTTGTCTTCCTCCTGATTGCCTTCACACTCCAGTTGTCTACAACACACCAAAAACACAGACCATTTCATTAAAAAAAAATACCAAACATCTCAGAGCTTAAAAAAAGACCCAAATACATTTCCCTAAACTCAAAAAACAATTATTACAAAACATATCAACTGAACTAGACACGACCGACAACTTATAATGTTACATCTTATGCATTAATATACAACCTTTTTCCAATAGCACGTATCCAAAGTAGAACACTAAACACTCACTAAGCAAATCCGCAATCAATCAATAAACCATATAGATCAGGAAAAAAAATGGAGCGGTGAGATTTAAAAAAAAATGAAGAAGACTTTACAGGTCCTCTTGCGAGCGGCTGGATAAGCGCAGGCGGAGCAACGACTCTTCTGGATGTGGAAGCTACGACGACCACACCTCACACAAAGAGTGTGACTCTTGTTCCTCCTCTTACCAAAACTTCCTGTTCCCTTTGTCTGTATTACTCAACAGAAAGAAAAAACATTCCACATCCCACAACCAACATGAGAATATAGATTTACAAAGATAAGTGTTGAAGTAGAGAGATGGAGCAAAGACATCACCATTGTAGCGAGTTGCTTGCCACCAAAAACCTTGGATGATTCTTCGGCTTCAGAGGAAGATGAAACGAAACGAAATTTATTTGACGGCCAAGTTATATGACGGTGGGAGACTCTAGGGTTTGAGTGATATCATGGGCCTTTTTGTATACAAATGGGCCTATATTTCTATTTTGAAAGAAATGGTCCTTACGCTTATTGTAATTTCTTTTGCCCAGTTTTCAAATCCTCTTTTTGCAAAAGTGTGTGTTGGAGAAATATTGGTGTAAGTTTCAAACACAATTTTTTTTATTCTTTGGTTTCATTGCATCTAAGTCAAATCATGTGGTTGAGGATCTGTCACTGACGATTCTTCTGATGGTTGAAGATGAAAATGCAACAGATGAAGTTGATTTTAGGGTTTCCACATCTATTTCAGCTTTTGCAAGTAACACCATTCAAAACCTAACCAAATTGTGGTAGTCTAGTGATAATCTTTTAGGGTTTGGTGTATACTCATCTCAATTATAGGTTTAATTTTTCCGAGAAACTAAATTATCATTGCTTGGCCAGCCTGGGGTTTGGGATTTAGTCTAAATAGTTAACATGGTGAGTTGTAACAGACGGTCAGTTCATCTCCTGATATTAGTCGGAAGACATTCTAAACTCAAATTAGACAGTGTGGTATTCAGTCCACTTTCTAGCACTAAATGCGTTCCTCCGAAACTGACCAGATCTACCGATAAAGTATATAAAACAAATTGAAAATGCTTCGATTTGGTGGTAGCTTACCGAAGCAAGTGAACGCAAGAATGATCCAGATCAAGAACATGCAAGATAAATTTGCACAACCTTTGTGAATGTCTCTTCCAGTCTATGGAATTTCCAAAGTTGGTGTTGAATCATTGTCCTTTGCAGTTTTAATAGACCTATAATTGTTTTTCTATGTAGTAGCAAATATGCCTACTTGGCATCGAAACATGTTGCTTATCGATAAATTTAAAAGTAATTGCCCCAAAATCATGGATTTAACGTTGGTATAGGTCCAGAGACAGAATACGAGCTGCGCTTTAGCTTTGCATCTTAAGGTATGTTATAACTATGCTTTAGACAACAGTTAGTCAAACCACAATAGTAGTACTGTAGTAGTTAGGGATGTTAAAATAGGCTTGAATCCTGTGAGCCTAAACAAATTTAGTATAAACGGACAGATCTATAACTCTTTTATTAGCATATAAAAATAAATAAGTTTATACGGATTCACCATTAAATAAACGGGTACCCGTATAGGTTCGTTTATTCATTTTTTTTTTAAAAAAATTATATTTAAAATGAAGATATTTTATTTTTGAAAATATATAATTTGTGTTTTTGAAACAAAATAGTTATATTATATATAGTTGTGTTTTTTAAGAAAAAAATATCTTATAATTGTGTTTAGAATCTACTAAAATTTGTTGACATTTTATGATATTATGAATGATTAATATTTTTAAAAAGTAAGTATTTCATTTTTTTTCAAATTTTGCTTTATTTTATTTTTATTTATTATAAAGTTTTGAAATTAGATAAAAAAACTATTAAAAACTATATTAAAATTTGACAAAAAAAAAGTAGGATTTACAAAAAAATATAAACAGGCTTAAACAGGATAAAAGGACAATTTCAAATTAAACGAGTTTAAAACTAAACGGATTTAAACAAGTATAGAATATAAACATGTTTGAAATTACATGGTTTAAACATACATGATCTAAATAGACAGAGTCTAAACTGGATAGCCCGCTTTAACATCTCCAGTAGTACTTCCAAGACCAACATAGCTATAGAATTCTCTTTACTTCCTTTTTTTTTTGTTGAAACCGTACCAAATAATTGATATTTAACCAAGAATAGTGTTATTATCCTACTGTAATGAATAAAGAACATGCACAATTTGAAATCGTGTATCAATTCACTATTAACCTTAATTAAAGATCTTCAAATCACCAAAAGGACATATAAACATGAAAAAAGTTAAAGGTGACATTCTAGGACAGAGACAAATTTTCACTTTAGGCTTTTTGATGTTGAGTAATAGACACTAAAGACATATTGTCAAATACAGTACTATGAAACTAAAGTAACCCATAAACACATTAATGTACTACATATATAATTCTATTTTAATGACTTCAAAATGGTTTATATATGTGAGAGAACATACATCTCCCGACAAGAACATATTAGTCACAGTGAAGAGGGGGAGAGATGTTTCAGAAAACAAACAGTTTCTTCCACAGAACACTACACAGTCTCAAGTCAATCATTCTCAAAGCAGGTAAGAAACTCCCTAGACCAAGAACTCACTTCTCATGCATATTTTGTAGATCAAATTCTCTCGATGGAGACAATTTCTACGCAAGTTTCCTCAACATCTGGGAGTCTGATCTCGAAAACAGCACTGGAGGAGGTCCACTGAAGCTTGAGCATAAGGCGCAAGAGCACGGACAACATCATCAAGAGAAGAAAACAGAAGCTTGCTCTTCTCGTTTATCAAGAGACTGCAGTACAATGGAGAAGAAAATTAAAGAGATGTATGTAACTGAGACGGGAGATATAGAGCAAGCCCTTGATGTTGAAGAGGCACTTCATTACTATTCTCGTCTTAGAAGTCCTGTGTATCTCAACATCGTTGACAAGTTCTTCAATGATCTCTACGCCTGATCGGAAGAACACTCTTGAGCAATTTATAATTTGTGTTTTTTCATATTCTTGATCTGGTTTGGTTTACCACAAGTCTTTGTTCTTGTATGTTTGAATCATGCTTGTGTACCACTACGATTTGACAGTGAACTTTGGAGCTCTCTTCTGGCAGGATCTAGAATCTGTATTGAGTCATAACTTCCCATAGCTCGATCTGCAAACTTTACAATTGGACTAGAATAGGGAACAGAGTATTGTATATAGTAGAAGGCAAGCTCATTAATACCACAATAGTAAATATTATTACATAGGTATATAATCTTCTGCAACAAATCCATTACAAGCATATGATAGAATGCAAAATGCGGTAGCAAGAACAGAATGCATATCTTTTACGCATGAGAAACTCTGTGATCATCCATAGCTCTTCCCTGCAAAGCTCTCAGTAGATAAACTTCTGATCTCTAGTCCAAGCCAGTAGGAGGGCACAAGTGCAAAACCGGAGATGAGGTCGATAAAAGGAGGACCAGTTATTTACTCGAAGAGGAGGGGTCAGTACCCAGTGGTAGATACCAATACATTGTGCTCCCTAAGGCGTTTCTGGAAATGAGCAAGACGGTTCTGCAATTGGAGTATACCTGCAGCCTTCTGAGAGAGAATTGTGTTCAGTCTTGAAATGTAACCATCTAGCTGGTTTCCTGGCTGGTCTGCTTCAACCAGCAAATTCATCTCCTGCGCATGTGATTTAAACGGGATTATAGGGGCATTAAATCAAAACCAGGCTTGGCAAAAACTGACAAAACTCATACCTCTTTTACGATGTTCATGGTATCCTCAACTTGTTTACGGTGAGCATTCACAAGGTCTTCTTCTTCCTGTAAAAAAAAGTGCATGAGAAATGATTCTTGCGTTAAGTCTGATAAAGACGGATAACCTTTCTCTTTCTGAGGAGAATGCGTTAAATGTTACCTGCAAAAGTGCATTTAGATTGTCATCGGAGTTTGACTTCTTCATATCGGGCTTTGGCATGTCTCTTGACTTCATGGGAATACTAGGTTTCGGGATTCTCTCCTGTGCCATAACATTATAGGATGGCTCTGGCTTCACGTTTTTCTTCCACATTTGTTTCTCTTGCTCGTAGTCCGATGCATCAAAGTCATCGTTTTCTTCAGTCCACATCTCATTCACGTCATCATCATAGTTAGATTGAGTAGGGAGTGCAGAAGACAAAGGAAGTTTTGTGGACTCCCTTAGGTTTATGGTTGAAGAAGACACATCTTTCTTAGAACCGTTTCCCTTCGAGAGACTCTTAACCCTACAGTTCTCATAATTAATAAAAAAAAATTTATGGGATGCTCAAAAAAAGAAACAAAGATGTAACAGCGAGCGAGTAAAACCCACCTGTCCGCGTATCTTAGGGTGTTAAGGGTGTGCTCACATGATCCAGAGCTTGGAGATATGCAAGAAATCATTACAGTACGAGAATTTCCCATGAAGGAGTCCCTGAGAACTTCAGTCAACTTACTGCCTCTGAAAGGGATGTGACCTTGATCATTATCCAGAGCTCTAATACACTCCTTTAAGGCGAGTAAGCTCTTATTGATTTCTGCTCCTTCCAATCTGTGTTATATGATACCAATAAATACCGAAGCAAATAGCCAGAAACAATATTCGTAGTACACTAAAATATTTAAAGAGCAATCAGGGCCTAGAATAGAGATGTTACCGAGTCTGTTTGTCATTGTCTGTTGTGTCTGCACCACGTTCACTTCCAGCAAGATCGATGAAAGAAAGTTTGCCAACAAGGCGAGGGGGCTTTGACTGATTTCCCTCAGCTGATTTTTTAATAGCGAGCTGAAGTATAGCATGTGAACGGGAGGATTCTTCATTTGCACCAGTGGTTCCAGTACTTCTTGTTGCACTTCCTCTCTCGATAAGCTCCATAATCGCATCTGTATCAGATACTCTGTATTCTTGCAAACCAACGATGCACACTTGCTGCTTACCATCCTCTCTCATGCACAGCTTCCTATAATGGTAAAAAGGTTTGTCTTCCAGATTAAAAAAATAGGCATATGCATTCAAGAAAGTATAGCAACATGAGATGCTTCTCAACTTACTTCCTCTCACTGAGGAGATCATAAAGCTTTCCTCCATAGATTTCAAAGAAGCTTACAAACAACTGAAACCCTTGGTTTCTGTATGTGTGGTGCATCAACCGTAAGATATCCCTTGAAGCCTTAAGAGGCAAAGGCTTCATAGTATAGGTTTTACCACTACCTGAAAGGCAAACATAGACCAACGATGGTTTACATTGAGAATATACAATCCTAGAAAATGAGAATGCATAGTTAAACAGAGTATTATTTCTTTCTTATATGTGGATGTTGTTTATCACCTACTGGATTTAAAAAAAAAAATCAAATAGATTGAAGAGGCTATATTCATGCATGGTTTGGCAATGTGTTAAAATATATGCCAAACACTTTAGACGTTAGGATCTAAGTTCTTGCTATTAGCTTGTCATATTTTCGGAAAGTGACCTTGTGTATATATGCTTCTTTTGGAAACTATTTACCTGTCTGCCCATATGCAAAGCAAGTGGCTTTGATGCGCTGAAAAATTAAGGGAACAACAGGCTCCACTGTCTCACGATAAACCTACAAAAAGTGGCATAATAACATGAGAAATAAGTGCCACAACGGTAACTGATTATTTGTAAAGCAAGGCAGAGTATATGTAGATCATGTGTACTTTCAAATAGCAGTCACCTCATCATTTGATACTCCCTCATCTAGCACGGCATCAAACACAAATTCATGCTTTTCAACATAGGCTGTCAAGTCAACCTGCAATAATTTAGTTATAGATCAGTCCTACTGTCATGCTACAGAGTTTACTCAAGACAGTTGAGGTTGCACAAACAAAAACCATCGGAGACTGACCTTAAGTTTGGTTTCATGAACTGTTAAGCAATTGGAATGTGTGTCAACAATGTCTTCCTCGTTTTTTGCCGACTCCTTTTTGTTAAGTGGTCTCTTACGCACCTGTTCTCACACAATCAAGGAACATCATGTGGAGGAAGGGATGCAAAAGGCATGAAAATTTCATAACTCAAGGGTTAAAATCAAGCGATTCGTGATAGGGACAGAAGTTAAGGAAGAAAACGTACAACAACTTTGATCTTTGCAACAGCATTCATCCTTTCCTTCTCAGCTGCCAAGTTATCAGCCAACACACGACTACGGTTAGGCTGCTTGTTGTAAGCCTCAAAGTCCTCAAAGCTTTGACTTCGACTAGGATTGAACATTGAGGGACCATCTAACTGGCTAGAGACCGGAATCTGCTGATGAGATAACAAGTCAGAAGCCAACAACAAGACCATAATGGCAAACGCAATGAAATTCACATATTAAAAAAAAATAGTCATATGAATTTGTCATAGATTTTGACTCCAAAGTCTTCAATACAATGGTCACAGAAAAATCATAACTTTGTTTACTAAAAATAGTCTAATAAACTAAAGGAGTCCACTTTATGTGCAAGCAATAAAGTTTACAGATGGGGAAGTAAATGCACAAGCATTAAACCGGAAGTCTTCCGGTTTACCTACCTCGGGGAGAAGCTCAGTATCAAAAGAATGCAGATCTAATAGCCCAGGACTAAACTCAGAATCATCAGTGTTCTTTCTTTGGCTCGAAGGACGAGAACCGTACTGAGGAGTAGTTGGTTCTCCAAAGAAGTCGTTTCCTCTCTGAGCATTCTGATATCCTCTTGTTGCTTGTCCACCACCATAGTATCCGTAATCCTGTGGGTGTAAGTCACTCACACACCATTAGATTTTAAAGATTGAATCTAAACACCAGATCGTGGACGAATAGATCTTTTTCTAGAATTTTTCAAAAAAAAAGAATTAAAAATCGTTTTTTTTAGGAGAAGAAAAGGATGAGATGCTACTGGGATTACTACATTGGAGGATGGTTGAAAGTGGGGGAGACCAGAGGATTGGAGCCATCTGCCATTGGAGGAAGACATGTCGAGAAGGTTATCGGAGAGCTGTCTCTGGTGGTGCACCGCTGCCGCTGCGCCGGATCTCTGTCTCCCGTTCATCGCCGTGAATCGAATCGAATCGAATCTCAGTTATTCTCTGTTGGCTCGAATCGGAGCTCCAACGGATCCTTAATTCGAAAGCTCTATCTCTCCGTCGTCTCCTTCTCGCTATCTAAACTCTCTGAACCTTTTCTCTCTCTCTCTCCACACAAAGTTAAGTTCAAATTAAAGCGCAGAGGAGCATTGGTCTCTGTTTCTCTCTCTTTGAAACACTCCTTTAATTGTCGTTTTGATTTATGTAAAATATCTAATATAGTATCATTAATAAATAAGATATGTCGACCAGTTGGTATGGTTACTTCTAAAAATCGGTACACACGTAACTCTATCAGATCGGAAAGATTTGTTTTTTTTTTAAAAATCTGATTTATACATTTCAAATTAAATTAAGAAAAATTGCAATTCTACCACAAGTTTGATATTATTTTACAAATTTATTTTTAATGAATATTTTTTAAAAAAATATCTTTAAATTATGATGAATATAGACTAATTTATTTTTTCTAAATATTTATAAAATATTAGAAACTCAATCCCACCCCTTCAACACTAAACCCAAAACACTAATCACTAAAATATAAACTCAAATGTTAATATATTTTTGATTGAAGGTATTTTTGCAAAATACTACTTAACTTGTACTTTTCTTAACAATTTGTTATTAAATTATTTGAAATCGGTTAAAATTAATTTATATTAGTCTAAATATATTAATGAAGAATACTTTAAAGTAAACCTAAAAATATTTGTCTTCAAGAGTGTAAATATACATTTATATTTTTTTATTAATTAATCTAAACTTAGGGTTTAGAGTTATGGGATGTGATTTTGGAAGTGAAATTTAAAATTAAAAAAAAAAAATTCAAAATAAAAAGATTTAATTTGGTCATTTTTTCTTTAAAATTTATTTTTGTGATAAAAACTTTAAAAAATATATTTGGAAGTTTTTGCCATATATTAATATAAGCAATATTGTTAGTAGAAATCCATAAATTTGTCTAATTTCTTTTGTTTTGCATATCTAATTTGATAATTTATCACAATAGTTTGAAATTTTTATTTAAAGCCTAAAATATTATATATAATATCATATATATATATATGATTTGTTAACATTGATTAGTACGAGTAATCCGCGTAGTCGCTAGTCATTTATAAAGCGTATAGTTACCACCTGACAATTTCTTTAGCATTGCTTAACATTAAGAGAAATACCCTAATATACACCTAAAAAGAATTTTGTTACCAAAAGTTCAAGATATGAATTATTTTGAAACAGAGAGAGTAGACTTCAAGGAAAAATGACCAAAATAGATTTTACTAAAAGATGTAAATATACATTTATAATTCTTGGGTTAACTAATATAAATTTAAACTTTAGATTTATGGGGTGGGGCTATGAGGTGGATTTTAAAATTAAAAAAAAATTGAAAATAACAAATATCTATTTTGGTTATTTTTTTTTTTTGAAATTTACTTTTGTGACAAAAAAATTTAAAAGATCTATTTGAGAAATTTGCCATAACATTAATCTATTAATCTATGTATTTCTTGTTACTAATTAATCTATGTTTCGCTCGATTTATGACTTTTATGTGTGTGTTTGTGTTAACTTTGCAACATGAAGTTGATTGTTATAGAACAAAAAATTATATGTATATATATTTTTTTTTTCAAATATGACTTCCCAACAAGAAGAGAGATTTGAGCTATTTTTACATTTGAGGAGGAGATTAAAAGTCTCTTATTATTTCTTGCCACTTTTCTTAAGCCCAGCACCACCGAATGATCCCTTTTGTGATGCCTTGCTCCTGAGCTCTTTAAGTGCCTGTTTCCATCAACACAACACAACACAACACAACACAACAAGACGACCACTTCATGTTAAGATTGCTCAATGAATCAAAACTATAAAAAAATTGAAGAAGAATCTTACCTTCTCTTCATCCTTCTTTTTTTGCATTAACTCTTTATCGTGCTGCATTTTGGAACATTTTGTTAAAACAATTGTCCTAAAGATTCGAATGTAGCATTTGGAGCTGATGTTTATGATCATCATAGCTCAAAACTCATGCACTAGACAGACACAAAATAAAGCAACCAAAAGTTTTCAAGATAAAAATGGGTAAGATGTAAGAGAAAGATCATACCTCATCGTATTCCTTCTTACCAGACTTAGGCTGCTTCAAGGGTTTCAATTTCCCTCCTGAATCACCAACCAAACATAGAAACAGATCAATCAAAAATTCATATTACAAATCGAATTAGATAAGGTTTTGACGTATTTACAAAGAACCATGTCAAATGAAAAGACACATATTTTTAAATCTCAATTGCGTTAATTAAGAGCACACAAGATCGATAAACCAGCAGGTTGATCGAGGAATGAACCCATGAGATCAAATATGAAAGCAAACAGATATTATAACAAAACATTTGAAGAAAAATATATATCAAAATGATCCGTTTTATATTTCCATATATATCAGAAACCTGTCTTGAGGGATGTTGGAAAAAGATTACCTTGCTTGGAAGACATGGCTAAGTTTTTGGTTAGGTTAAAAGTTAGGGCTAGACCTGAAACTCGAGGAGAAAAGAAATATAACGTTCCCTAATCCCCCAAAAACAAACAAACAAATAGCTCTGTTCCTTCGAGTTTAGATGATTTGGTTCTTATTCTGTCATCATATTTATATGAAAAAATTGGCTTCTTCTCGATAAAAATAGACTTAGTTATATATAGAGAGATTAGCAAGTTACAAAACCCAACAGCTATAAACAAGAAAACGATATAAAAGCATCATGTGTTACATGAATAAATGGCATCATGTGTTACATACTAAGTGGTCTGTAAATTTGAGTCTGAATATAAAGACAGATTACATACTTGCATGCAATATATGGCATCATGGACTTGGGTACACAAATAAGGGTTAAGTTACCATATTAACCCCACATACAAAAACAGGGGAAGTTCAGTTTTATCTTCAACTCACCAGTAACCAGAAGCTCCACCTTGGGTCCATCACTGTGATATTAACCCTATTTGCTGATACATTTTCTGGCTCCGGCGAGCTTCTCCGGGGATCATCATAGAAAGCTGGCTCTTTAGGCAAATAAAGAGCATTATTTATTGCCTTCACCGTAAATCATGGACACAACATCTAACATACTTGGTCTAATCCTCTCGTGAATTCGGTTCTCTTTAAACAGATTCCACATGTGCTAAAAATGAAACAAGAAGAATAAGTAAAGCCTTTTACATGGACTATGGGATTAAGAGGCCCTTCTGAATCATGGTGGAAACTATTGTTCTTCCTTCCACAGATGATTTCGAACATCAGAACACCGAAGCTGAACACATCTGATTTAGCTGAGAATAGTCCTTCTCTGAAGTACTCTGGAGACATATAACTAACCACTATACATGACACAAGAGACTCAATTAAAATCTGATCAGAGGATCTTCTCATTGTTTCTGGTCACTTCTTTACTTACAATGTGCCAGCAACTCTTTTGGTTTTGACTCTGGATTCTTGTGCTCCAAATATCCGAGTCATACCAAAGTCAAATATCTTGGGATTCATATCCACGTCTAGCAAAATGTTACTGGCTTTGATGTCTCTGTGTATCACTTTCAATCTCGAGTGCTTGTGAAGGTAAAAAAGACCTTGAACTATCCCTTCCATGATCCTGAACCGCAGCGTCCAATCCAAAACGTTTTTCCTCAATGGATCTGCATGACAGGGTTGGAGACATAGTCTCAGATAGGTTTCTACAGATTCTTAGCTTTTTAAAGAAAGCTCACCAAAGATGCTATTGATAGTCTCTTGATAGCAACTTCTTCCCCATCTTTTAACCTCCCCTTCAAGAAAATCTTCTCTCTAAGTTCATATCAGAATCTGTCAGTACCTTATATACAGGACCAAAACCACCTTCACCGAGCTTGTTTGCATCAGAGAAGTAATCTGTTGCCAAAGCTACAGTTTCAAAACCAAAAATCTGAAGCTCATTATTATTTGCCTTCCTTGCACTTCTCCTGTGCCGGTGGCCTCTCCTATCAATTCCCAGTTCACGTAGTAGCATTTCTAGGTCTATTGTTGAACCAACCCTAAGTGTTTGAAGCCTCCTCCTTATGCAACCAATCACTAAATAATCGTACACACAATGCTCAATTTCGACAAGGACAATTTTCAAATAGCTCAAGGACACATAGCATGACAATCAGCTGAACTGAGCCTTCCACCAGTCTCATTAAGTACAAACCCATTGCTTGAGAAGGCTGAATACTGTCTCTCTAAAATAGGTATAATCATTACCAACCACTTCGCCAAAAGTGAAAGGAGAACAACGGACATGAGTCACCTCTCTATCAAGCCTGCTTATATGCAAAATGCACTTTTGGTCTATCATTATCGTGGGGAATACTGTATCAGCATAGTGGCGATCAACCGAAAACATCTAGAATAGTGTTCACTCTCGGTTGAAACATAAGAGAAGACCAACTCGTGGCTGTTAAATTCCTCCAAGGAGAACTTGTCCATGTGTTCAAGTACTGTCCCTGCAGAAGCGTGTCGGTTGCACAGCATGATTGTCCTAACAACAGAGAAAGAGTACAAAATAGCTTATTATAAAAGTGATGGTGACTGAAAAATTGTACGGAAGAAATAGACAAGTAAAAGCGTAGACATCGTCACGTGAGCCTCACGTGTTCTCTTAAAAGATTGAGGATAACAAAGGCGGTAAAGTCTTAGCTGGCGATTCCTCATTGGTTAGTAAATATTTTCACATAGCACCGAACTCACTAAAATTTGCACGTGAGCCCCACGTGTTGGAGTGGACAGTGATTTTAAAATTTGCGATTAGCCACACATTTGCAATCTCTCAAGATACTTGCCGGAGAAGATGGGTTTCCTCGTCGGAGCCACTTGCTTCGCCGCGTCTCCTCCTCCTCCTCTCCATTCTTCTCCTTATTCTACGTCGCAGTTCCTGCTTCTTTGCTCCAGCAATGTCGCTAACTCCAAGCGTCGCCGACCACCACCATCAGCTTCTCTACGCCGCCAAGATGCACACGACGGCGAAGTTTCCGTCAAAAGAAGAGATTTTTTCCTTGTGGGTATCTCCGTTCTTCCGTTTTTGCAGTTTCGATCACCAGCTATGGCTGATGAAAGTGAGTTCTCAGTTTTTCCTTTTATCCCTTCCTCTGCTTCTCGTCAAATTCTAGGGTTTTTACTCTTTTACTTATTGTCGTTCGTCCTTGTGTTTCACTCTTTTTAGGAGACAATGAGGCAAAGATATCAAAGCTTAGTCAAGTAAGTGAGGTTGCAGTAAGTGAAGGAACATCCCCAAATCCATTTATGTCTCTCTTAAATGGTCTTGGAATCTTCAGTGCTGGTGTTCTTGGTGCACTCTATGCACTGGCTCGGCAAGACACACAAGCTGCTGAAGAAGCCATCGAATCTGTAAGCTTTCTCTGCTACGCTTAACAATTGTTAGCACAATGTTCTTGCCTGCCTTTGATTACTCATTAACCGTTCTATCAGCAATAAGCTATTGTTTAGTTTGAGCTTCTCTTTTTGTTTGTATCTTTAACTTCCTGAGGTTGTGTGAATGTTTGGCTCATGGATTTGATATTTTTTTCTTACTTAAGCAACTGATAACGGTGACATACAGCTAAAGAACCAATTGAGAGACAGAGAAAGAGCATTGATTACCAAGGAGAATGACTTTGAAGCAAGACTGCAGTGTGAGCAGGAAGACCGGAACAAGGAACGAAAAAAGGCTCAAGAAGATCAGTTGTCATTGATTAGCCAGTTGAACTCTGCAAAGGATGTGGTGACAGGATTAGGCCGGGAGCTAAGCAGCGAGAAGAAGTTATCTGAGGAGCTTAGAGTTCAAATAGAAGGTCTGCAACGTAATCTATCAAAGGCTGGTGAAAATAAAAAGGCACTTGAAACAAAGCTCAAAGAAAAGCTTAGTTTGATTGAGGAGCTACAAGACAGGATCAACTTACTTAGTTTGGAGTTGAAAGATAAGGAAGAAGAAACTCAACGCATAAGTACATTACTGGCTGAGAAAGAAGCAGAACTGGAGAAACTCAACTCTGCTTACACTCAAACTAGCCGAGAACTTTCTGGAGCAAGATTAGAAATCAAACAGCTTAAGGAACAAGTGACAAGAAGTCAGACTGAGTTGGACTCAAAGAACTCTGCCATTGAGGAACTGAACACCAGAATAAGCACTTTAGAGGCTGAGAAAGAGAGTTACATACAAAAGCTTGATGATGTTTCGAAAAACTACAGTGCTTTCAAATTGACTTCTGAAACGCGAGAAGCTACTGATGCAGAGCTCATTAGCAAGAAAGAGCAGGATATTCAGGACCTAAAGGAAAAGCTGGATCATGCGCGAAAGGATGTAAAGGAGAGTAAAGACAAAGTTGCTTACCTTACTGAGAAGTGTGAAGACTCGAAGAGATTGCTGGATATGGAACTCACTAATGTAGAAAATTTGAAACATGAACTTGAAGGAACAAAGAAAACACTCCAGGCATCGAGAGATCGTGTCTCTGACCTGGAAAAGCTGCTGGATGAGTCTAGAGCTTTGTGTTCAAAGTTTGAATCGGAGCTTTCTGTAATTCACGCAGAGTTTGATAAAGCTAAGGAAAGATATGAAGTGAACCTTGCTGAGGAAAGACGAAGCAATGAGAGTTTGGCTAGCAAACTTGCAGTTGAGAAAGATAATCTGAAGAAAGCTAGAGACGGGCTTGAGGGACTAGCCCGTGAAGTCGAAGAGTCTTCTGTCAAGAACCAGAGTCTCCAGAGGGAACTAGTGGAGATTTACAAGAAAGCTGAAACCACTAACAAGGAATTAGAAGAGGAGAAAACGAAGGCTTTGGCATTGGACAAAGAGGTGAAAGCAATGGAAAAGCAGATGTTGATGGACAAGGAGGCGAGGAAGTCCCTTGAAACAGAACTCGAAGAAGCAGTTAAGTCCTTAGATGAGATGAACAAAAACACATCGACACTGTCAAAGGAGCTTGAGAAGGTGAATACCCATGTCTCGAGTTTGGAGGACGAGAAAGAAGTGCTTCAAAGATCATTAGAAGAGGCGAAGAACGCATCAAAAGAAGCTAAGGAGAACGTGGAAGACGCACATAACCTTGTGATAAGTCTAGGAAAAGAGAGGGAAGTGCTAGAAAAGAAAGTGAAGAAGCTCGAAGAGGACTTGGGCTCTGCAAAGGGAGAGATTCTACGCATGAGGAGCCAAGCGAATTCTGTAAAAGCTGTGAATAGTACAGGGGAAGAAGAGAAGAAAGATGATAAGGTTACTGTGAAGAAAGTTGTCAGGAGGAGAAAGAGCAGTACCAGTTCTTGAAGAGACAAGGTTATAATGACTCTAATCTTTTACATGTAGCCAGTGTTGAATCTTTGTGTAAATTTTGACAAGAGGCAAGTCATCATTGAGATCATTTCATCAATGGTGATACGAAATATAGAGTGAGACGATCAATGATTTGTATCAGAGTATTCATTGTCTAAATTATGATTTCATACAGATTTTTAAAGATGAAATTACATTTATTGTATAATTAAAACCGAAACCTCTTCAAGGAGTTAACGGCTAGCACCAAAAATTGTTTCTAAAGAGGCAGCTCTTCAGAAACAACCATCCAGGATAAGTTCTCAAATTCTCCATTATAAGTTATTTCATGGCTGGCCATGAGCTTTCCATGTTGATGAGAGATCAGACACAGCTTCACCAACTGTTAGATAAAGTCCACTTAGCCCCAATGACTCAATGATCTTGGACTTGTGTAGCTTTTCCATAACACTCCCCACAGGATTCACCAGCACAAGCTATATGAACAAGTGAAAACACTAAGTTATAGTGTTTTACTCTGGTTTGTATGATTTTTGTTTAGAGTTAGAGGTCTAACCTGAAGTGATTGCTTCTCCAGCCTCCTCCTAAGTTCAAACACCGCTTCAATCCCACTTGTGTCTATGGAAGACACAGCTGAAACAATTCCAATAAGGCATAAGTTAAAGAAGATGAATCAAAAACTTATGATCATACACCTCAATGAGAACAGAACTTACCTGTCATGTCAAGAACAATGCACTTTAAGGCTCTATCATTGTTCTCCTTTATCCGAGTTTCCTCTTCCCTGGTCCATCTCAAGATCCTACAGAACCATAAACTCATTTACATAAGAACAAAACACAAAACCATATCATGAATTAAGTATTTTGACTAACCTTTCTTGAAGGTAAGTGCTATTGGCAAAGTATATTGGAGATTCAACAGCAAGAATAAGGAAACCAGGGATTCTTGAGGCTTCTCTGTATCTTTTAAGACTCTGATATATCTGAGTCCCAGGGATGTTTCCAAATTCTAAAGTGTTTGGCCTTGTAACGTGCAACAAGACCTTGATAACTGAAATTCCCACCTGCAACAAGAAGGTATCAAACTTAGATAACAAACAACCTGAGAATTAGTAAAGGCCATAACCATGAAGAATAGTTGTATACTCACTGCTATTGCTAGGCCAAGAGGTACAGAGACAAAGAGAACGCCAAAGAAGGAACACATGCAAGTGAAGAAATCGAATTTGTCAACTTTCCAGAGTTTGTAAGCCGCTTGGTAATCAATGAGGCCAATCACAGCGGTTAAGATGATGGCGGCTAGGATCAAATTAGGAGTGTAGTAGAAGAGTGGCATCAGAAACAAAAGGGTCACAAGAACTGCAGAGGCCATGACAATGTTTGAGACTGCTGTTTTTGCTCCAGCATTGACGTTTACTGCAGATCTTGAGAAAGACCCTGAAGAAAACAAGAAAATAGGAGTGTTTCAAAAACATTGTTCCTTGACCCACAAGGTAAATGTGTTCGGTTTCAAATTAGGTTTTAACCTGTTGTAACATAGCAAGAGGTGCAAGAACCAGCCATGTTCATAAAACCAATAGCCATCATCTCTTTGTTCCCATTAACTTGATAGTTCTTTAGAGATGCAAAGGTTCTCCCTACAGCAATCCCTTCCTGAAAAAATATCAATCACCTCCAAAAGTTTAGCACACTTAACTCTGCAATTTACAAAGGAGGTAAAGATTTGTGAAAAGCTTACAGTAAGAGAGAGAATCCCAGTGATGATACCAGTCTTGATGGCAAGAGCAAGATGAGCACCACTAAAGTACAACATGTTTAATGAAGGAGGATTCAAACCCTTTGGTAGATGACCAATCTGCATCAAAGATTGAATCTCTGTGAGTCTTAGTCTTCTCAATCTCAGCAAATCTGGTTAAAAGTATTCTTACAAAAGAGATGGCTTGAGTCTTGTGTCTGATGAGGTATACAAGAAGAGTTGAGATAACAACTGATGCCAAAGGTGATGCAGCTGATATCCAGAACAGTTTTGGCTTCCTCATACTCTATATAATGACATAAAAACAACAAGAGATGTTAAATATTCGATCACGGTATCACCGGTATTGCAAAAACGCATGAAGCTTTTGCAAGTACTTACAATGTGTCTTGTGGTTAAGAGAATGATCAAGAAGCCAAGGCCCATCACAATAGTTTCCCATGACCACTGAAATTGTGGTAACATTATTAGATAAGGTTCTTGAAGTGTTTGTTGATAGTTAAAAAAGAGGGAAGTAATGGTTGACTTACTTCAGATCTAGTGTGGATAACAGAGGACATGACAGGAACAAATTGCATTTTGCCAGTGAAGTGAACAATTCCAAGAAGACCCTTAAGCTGTTGAAGTGACACAATCACTGCAGCACCAGCAGTGAAACCAACCAAAGTTGCCTTTGACAAAAAGTCAATCACAAATCCTAGCCTGAAATTTAAAATGATAATAATATATTTTATGAAATATGGAATATTAAATATTAATCAAAGTTGCTGACCATGAAAAAAAAATAAACAGTGTGAAACCACTAAGCAGAAGGAAGCATCTTGGGAGGTAGACATTAGTACATGTCACTATCAAATCAAAATTCTATAGAATCTTGGTCTTTTTACATATAATAATGTTAACAATCTATATGCATCATGACAAATTCCCCTTTCGTTTTCAGTAATAATTCAACAAAAGAGGCTCAAATAAAACTCTGAATATATTCTACACTAAGAATACTAAACTCCAATAAGAGGCTAAAACTACATATTCTGTCACATGACGATTACATATTTGATTAAAAGAATGTGACATGTATGGGGGTGAGATTCGTACCTAAGAAGGCCAAGGGAGGCTTGGAAGAGACCAGCAAAGAAAGTTGATGTGAAAGCCAGTTTGAGATATAGTATGGAGTCTTGTGTTGGAGAAACACTTTCACTTAGCATTGAGCCCATCACAAGTGATGCTATTGAGACAGGACCAACTGCTAGATGCTTAGAACTCCCAAGAACTGAGTATATAAGTGGCGGTACAAAGCTTGAATCTGCATGCAGCCACCAAAATGATTAATTAAAAATTTGATTTAGTTAATCACACTGATTAGTCTGTCATTACGTGATGATGATCGATACTTACAAAGACCAACAATGGGTGGTAAGTTTGCTAGCTTGGCATAGCTGATTCCCTGCAATATTAATTTTCAAATTAACACACTTTTTTGTAGAAACAATATTTTTTGTAAGATTCTAAGATAACCCACTATGAATTTAACGAGATTAAAGTACTACTAGCCTTTGACCCGCGCGCCCGCGCGGATGTTATTTTTATGAAAGTCAAATATTTTAAGCAATTTGTTTGATATAACTGTATATATGAATGTAACTTAATATTTGATATCCGTTATTCGATCTGGTGATCCTCATAGTGATTTCACGGATTCGACTGATCCAAGTACGAATTCGGATAGTAAAATTTAGGTCTAGATATCCGGATTTCGATATTAAATATATAAAATTTAATTATAGTTATCTATGTATATTATATATACTTTTATATAAAATAACTAAAATTTTAATTTTAAATTTGAATGCTTTTAAAGTTTTTTAAAATAATAATTTTAAATAGACTAATAGATGGTTAATAGTTAGTTTTTAATTAAAAAAACAGGTCTAAATATCCGCGTGTATTCGGATTTTAGTCTGAATATCCTAACCCCGAATATCCAGATCCGGATAACAATTTTACCAATCCGACGAATGCATATCCGAATCCGTATATCCTAAAATACCCTGGAAATTCGATCCATCCTACACATAACTGTGTATATGTTTATATGGTGATTAAAAAAATTAAATTTATAAATTTCATAAGTTATTCTTATTAAATATATATCGTACAAATGAATAATACATTGTATTTTTTGTATATATAATCATTTATAATAAATATTAGTATGTATTTTAGTCACTAAATTGTTATGGAAAGTTACATGATTTTGTTATTGTAAATGAATAAGTTCAGATTATATCTAAAATTATTGACATTATTAGTTTTTTATAGTTCAAATATAGTTGATTAGCTTATATGAATATGAATAAAAAATAAAACTAATTACTATTATTCAAAACTTATTAAAACATTGAATGACATTAATTAGTCCTAAACAAAAACAAAACAAAACAAAAAATTCTTTTGCGTTACTCTCCGAGTCCACCCAGTCAATCGGTCATCCACACACCAGTCAACGATTATGTGACAAAATATCTTTAATTACTCATTTAATTATCCTATCAAAACATATAAAAATCGTATTCTCTATTTTTTTTTCTTTTGTCAAAAGTTTAAAAATTAGTAAAAGAATTTCGAAAAGGAATTAAAATGTTCACATCAAGAACAGAAAACAAACAAAAACCATATTCCTAATAGAAAAAAAAAAGATGGTCGAGTTTGTAAACCTGAGGGATAGCGAGACTGGCAATGGTGAGACCAGAGATAACATCAGACCTAAAAAGCTTGAGATTGTACTGAGAGCCCCATGTGAATATAGGAAACAAGCTTTGTAGACCAAGAATCACTTTGTTTCTCCATGTCTGATTCCTAAACCTCTCTAACGGATCATCAGGGAAGAAAACATCACCAAAACGCTTTTTCAGTTTCTGAAACGTTGTTTTCTTAGGCGGTAGACATACGCTGTGTATCTCCACGACCGTTTCTCTCGTGGTTGCAGCGGTTTCGTTGTTGGGAGATGACATGTCTTCTATTCTGTTCGTGCCATGACCCATTGGTTAATGAGAAAGAGACTATATATGAATGTTTCTTGAAAGTTATAGAGACGCAGAAAACAGTTTTTGATGTGATTATTGTTTTGGGATTGTGTTGTTGTAAGGATTTTATTTTGTGAGGGAAGATGTTATAATTGTTCTCTGTATTTATAGACACTTGGCTGAGAATGTGGGGGTAATGCCAGTTTTTGTTTTACAAAAAATATTATTGTAAAGCGGTTTTTGTTTCATGTTTGAGATTACAGGGGTAAATGCGTCATTTCAGGTAACTCAAGTGAGTGAAAACGGATATATTATAACCGCGTGAAGGACATACAAACTTAAAGAAATAAAATCTCAAAGCAAATCATATTTTTTGTAGAGCCATTTGCATATATATGAACAAGAAAGTATATGAAGATGGAAACAAATTGGAATCAATGGGATTAAAATTAAATATATAATGAAAGTTGATTCAGAGAGGATTGTTTTCGTCTGACCTGGAGTTTATCAAGATAGAAAACAAATCTTCCACTCTTGTGATTCAAAAAGAGTTAAGCATTTGCAAAATTCTTCACAGGGGGAGATCTTGAGGTGTATTATACATTTTGTTAATATATATACTAGTAAGAGTAGAAAAAAACATACATAGTGGTAGTATTTATACTAGTAAGACTATTGAAAATACATTCGGTATATAGCATATTTAATTATTATATATTTCCATATCAATCATATTTCTTGATTTTTCATCCTTAATCAAACAATTGTGTATTTTTGTAAGTCAAAGTAATTCAAGCGCATTTATGGTAGTTAATTGTTGAAAGGACTTTCTGGCAAGTGTATGTATGCATGTCTGATAGTAACACATAGTAATGTATGGTAGTTAATGTATGCGTATTTTGGTCAACTTTTTGCGTAAATAAGCAACTCTTGGTTTTCAGCATTTTAGATTAGGTTCCTTATGATAAAAGGAATATAAAATACAAAATTTCTTTTATATTTCTATCTATTCGTTTTTTTGCTAAGCATGTTAATATCATAAATAAAACAATAAGAGTTTTACAAAGTAGAAGACTTAATACAAATTACATCTCTGACAAAAAAAAAGATGAAAACAGAGAGGTAATAAATTTTTCCAAAGGAGCTTAAAGAGTGGTGATGCACTGTTCAGGCAAGCCAACGGGACATCATGTCCCTGGATTTTTTTTCCTTCCCTTCCTTGCCTGAATCGTATTAAGTATGAGCCTATCAATGCATTTGAATAATGCCTCCGGAGGAATGTGGATGTTATTATGAAGAAAGGAAACGTAACATCTGTTCTTTCCTTTGTTGCTCAAACATACTTACTTTTCTCTAGGCTTGGGCACCAATCAAATAATATCGTAATTTTTAATATTTGTGATTTGTTTCGTATTTTACGGATATCTAATTTTTTTTATTTGTTTTATTTTGGAGAAATACGGATATCCGATTTTCCAAATATTCATAATTTCTTTGGATATTTGCGAATATTTACAAATATTTACGAATATCTCGTTCACTTTGTTTAATACAAGTAAATCTAAAAAAGTAAAAAAAAATCCAAAACTATATTTAACATAATATAAAAGAAAAATTAGTCAAATTATATGTTCCATAAATAAATAAAAAATAAAAATCAAATTTTTTAATAAAACACAAAATTTTAGAAAACTTGTAATTTTTTGTAAAGATTTAATATTCTTTTCTTAATTTAGTACCTTTATAAGTAATTTTATAAATAATAAAATTAATAAAATTAAATGTTATAATAATTATTATATAAAAAATTTGTATTCAATTATATATATACATCTATTTCTATTAAGTCGGAGCGGATTAGATATATGGCTCTAAATTTTTTAATATTCGTGATTTGCTTTATTTTTACGGATATTGAATTTTAATATTTATTTTGCTTCCATGACTTACGAATATCTAAACTTTTTCGATCAAACGAATAATGAATCAAATTAAAATTAACAAATAAACTATCCAGCCCCACTTCTCTCCATGGTATGAAGAAAGGAACCGTGATTTAGAAAATGAAAAATGTTTTTTTTTTTTTTTTTGGCCGCCAAATGAAAAATGTTTTTATATCGCGATTTGGAAAATGAAATATGTTAAACTTACACACAACAGTGGTTGCGTGTGTCAATTCTGAACGTTGATTTTTGGGGTAATGAGAATAGTTGAATTTGGGAGGACTGGTGGGGCCTCCACTTTTAATGGATTCAATTTAATTTTTAAGAAGATTTTTTTTCTTTCTGTAGTTAATGATATTCTAACGTTAAATATTACTTTCTACGCATTTAAATTGATGTTTTAGATTTTATTATGAGAAATAACCTATAATAAATCTAAAAATATTTTTATCATAAAAACAATTTTAAAAAGAAAAATGATTATAATAAATTTTATTAAAGGATATACATACACATTTATACTTCTTAGATTAATTAATCTACATTTAGTAGAATTTAGAGCTATGGGTTAATGTTTTGGAGGTAACGGTTAAAATTTTTTAAAAAATTATATTAAAATTTTTAAAATAATTTTTTTTTGCGATCATTTTTCTTTGAAAACTATTTTATGACATAAACTTAAAAATAACTATTTAAGAGAATTACTCTTTTATTATTATATTCAAAATTTGATTTTTTCAATTTTAATTAATGTATTTTATTTAAACTATAACAGAAATTTAAATGTAAAATATAAATAGTTAAATTTTATTGGGAATCAAATAAAATTTTAAATCAGTTTGAAATAAAATTTGAAGTAATAAAAAAATATTTTTAGTATTTGTAAATAACTTAAAATCTTATTCTTTCTAATATGGAGGAAGTAGTATATGATCTTTTTAAAAAGATATTAGGTACAAAGATTCCAAGTTGATTCAAAATTACTTTTGGTACCGACTGAAAGTATATGTGTTTCAATACTATATAAAAAAATTAAACGCACCTAATTCATTCTTATCTTCCATCATTTATAAAACCAATATTATTTACAGGTTAATGGTTCTTATATCTTTAAATATACATGCATACATACAGATCCCTGCAAATATATACAGTATATGGGATATTGTTTTGACCAGAAATTAAATGTCAAATGTTATGGTGTTTAGCAATACTTGAATTGATCACTACGTGAGCCTTTCTATACTAAGTAGCCATTGAACAAAGCATTAACGATGAGAGAAATTAATTTATCCCCTAGTGACATAGTCTTAACTGGCAAGCCTGCATACCATTCTTGACTTGTAGTGGAAACAAAAAGGTTACTAAGTGGTGCAAACAGATAGTATCACACATGATTAGAACTTGAAAAATCATAGATAGGTTGCAGTCCCCCATTGTTGATTTCTTTTATATAAAAAGTTATTTCTTGTCAATTTCTACTTTTCCTAATTTTAAAAGTTGCAAAATTATAATGCCTTTCTTAGACCGTTTGTATAAAAAAATACCATTTAAATCATCGTTTCTGTTAAACTGTTGTATTTTTTTTACTTTTAGTTGATGTTTTGAGAATTTATCGAGTTTTAGGAAAAAACATATTAATCTAAAAATGTTGAAACAGTAAAGTAATGGCCGGGGTGTTCTTTTCTACCAATACCAATACTGCTTTCTACCCAACATTGATCGAAATTTCTTTGTATATAGTTAAATATGATTCCAATTAAAACTCTTGTACTAAATTAGGTCTTAGTTAAACTTTGTTTAGTAACTTCCGTTCATGTTTTGTCATCTTAATACACTGGGCATTTCAATAACTAATGTAGGTTAAAGTTAATCATGTAAGAAATATCTGTCCAGAAACATAACTTTATCAGAAAGGATTAGGAAAATCAAAGCAAATTTAATTAAGAACCGACATCCATATGGATATATAGAAGATTACAATAGATATTTGTACATATATCAACATAAATAAATAGTGAGTGGCATATATTATAATATGAACCACTGGTAGAGATCCACCTGTATTTGTAAAATTCTTTCTAACTATTATATTTAGCTAAAGATAATAATATTCACTTTTAACTATCATCATTCATCAGTATCTCCTCTTCCAATCTCTGTCCCTCTATCATGCCAGCTCTCACTTCTTTTTTGGTTAAAAGTAAATTATTACTTGAGATTCGGTTCAGATAATTTTAAACTATATTGATCGTTATCCATCGATATGAACTTAGGCAAAATACGTAACATCACATGAACTCTGAGTATTATCTATCTCATAATTGTGCGATACTCGTCTAGTGCGCTCGTTTTAGTCACATATCTAACATGTGCTAATTAATTTTGCGGATCATATTATAGTTGACTTTAAGCTAAATACAACAAAAAGGGGAATCCACTAGACTCGACACGTTACAAAAGCATGTCAAATAAATTAGTAACGAACAAAATGAGACTTAGAATAGACAGCAACAAAATAAAGAATGAATGCATATATTCTTGTATCGAAATTTTTTGCTTTAAACCTCCAGCTCACAAGTAACTAATCCTTCCTCGAATTTCAAAAAAAAAAAAAAAGATTCCACAAGATATCAATATTTGATCAAAGGCATATCTTAACGCTGAAATACAATATATTTGAAAACGATCCATTAAACTTCGATTCAACAGTGCTAAAAAAAGAAGAAGATTGATTCTAGTAACAAATATAGACCGGGACATGCAAAGGCCAAGGTGTAAGAAAGAAGAAGGCCAATAAGAATAGCTAAAAGCACGAGGAAGTAGCCTAGGCGGCGAGACCGATTTTTTTTTTTTTTTTTGGAAGTTAGATTCTACTGGTTTTTTTCTATTTATTTATTTCTTCTTTTGGAAATTTTTGGCAGAGAGAAGTTAAATTCTTATTTCTTTCTCTCCGTGTGTTTTCTATTTGTTGTGTCGTCTCATATTTTAAAAAAAAAAAGATTTGACGATATACATAATTTCTTTTATTTTTCTACTGATTTGTTAAAGTTTCAAATTAAATGTTAGAAGTGAGAAATATAATACGTCAAAAATTGGTCATCAGTTAGTTTTGAGTTAAGTTATATAGTTTGACATATTATTTGAACCTCGTTTGTTGTATAAATCTTTTTAACATCATTTTATATTATAAATATAGCTTTTAACAGTTAAAATGACTAAAATTTCATTTAAAAAGTAAACAGATACTTATATCTTTAAATCAAAAATTCTATACTTAGAGTTTAGATTTGAGGGGTGTAATTTATAATTTTAAAAACGAAAAAATAAATACAAAAAAATTAAAATAGTTGCAAAAAGAACTTCCAAATTTCAAATAATATATTGAATTTTAAAAATAAAAATAAAATAATTCTAAAATTTTTGATTCAAAAACGTATTATTCAATTTTTTATTTTTTAATATTTTTTATTAAGTTTGTTATTTAAATAATTATTTTTTATTTAAATAATTATTTTTATTTATCTATATATAAAATAAGTATAATGATCTTTTTGCTTTTAATAAAAAAAATTTATTATCTTATTCTTTATGTGCTTTTTGTAAAAAACTATTTTAAAATCATTTTAAAATTATCTTTTTTTATTACAACTTTTAAAATAGGATTCGGTTCGAAATACATTGATAATAGTCATCATTTTGAATGGGAGTATTAAATTCCACAATTCAAATTTTAAATGGAATAAGACTTCTCAATATATAAAGGCTTTTTTTACAAAATATATTTTCTCAAAAAAAATTCAAACAAAGAAAACTTCTCACTAAATTCTACATCTTCTCTCTTAAAATAAACGGTATCGAATGTTTGTCAAGTATGACGTTAGGTATGTTGTAGAGATACGCAGACAAAATAAAATAAAATATGTGTATATTCACAATTTGGTTACAATTTAACACACGACTAACTTGTGCTTCCTAATTGTTTAGTGGCTTTAATTTTTTTCTTAAGGTGAAAACAGGTACATTGATACTCCATCCTGCTCATAAATATTAGTATATGAAGAAAATCATCAATTTTTTCTAAACTATTTGTTCTTCGTATATCAAAATAATATATTCGAATATATCAAAGCTGTACCTCTCAAAGAAACAAACTGTGAGAAAAAAAAACAAAATTAACCTCTGTGTTGGCAAATGGCAATCCATGTAGAGTTAAATTTTAATGAGCTGAGACCAAAAGTTTATGTGTGCTTTCTGTCCTGGAGCATATCTATGGTTTAGATTCTATCTAGAAACTACACTACAAACTTTTTTTTGTCAACACTACACTACAAAGTTATTGAAATTGGTAGCCTATAAATTAGTTTTTGCTACTATATCTATTAGTTTTTTTGAATTATAAGATTTTAATAAAAAAAATCCGTTGATAGTGGGTAGGAAATTACTCTGCAAATACCTCTGTTTCCAATGTGACATTCTAAAAGCAAGAATAGTTGAAATGAAAGTTTTTTTGGGGTAAAAGCTTAATCATTTATTAGTATAGCCTTACTTATGAAGACTAGTGGAACTTCTTTAGGCCATGTTTATCTACGGTCTCTTATACGAGGTTCTTAACTTATAATTTTACGTTTTTAAAATTTTTTTTTTAGATTTTTTCGTTAAGAGACGTCTCTTAAATCTCTTAAATTAAGTTTTTTTTAATTAAAAATTAAGAAACGTCTCTTAGAAAAACTAAGAACATCATGCTAAAAGATCTGCAATAAACATATCCTTAGTCCAGTGATTTGATTAATGATGCATTAGTATTTCTGCATTATGATGTATGAGTTTCGATCACAAAAATGTGAATTATACAAAATTAAATGAAAAAAAATTACAAGAGATCTTTAACATGTTACAAAGAGTACTGCTAAACGTAGATCTCATAAAACGACTCAAATTGATATAGTCAGAAGTGAATCCACGTAAAATAAGTAAAATTATCAGTTGGAAAATCATCTTTATAAGATTTTTCTAATAGTATAATTAATCTTCGTTAAACTATTGATTAAAAAGTTTTTTTAAATGACTATAACACATATATCAACTATTTTATTAGAGTATGGTTTCGTTAATTTTAGCATCATCGGTGATGAATTTTATTTTAGTATATGATTTGAATATACTGACCCTAACAGTGACTTTCAGATATGACTAAATGTGATATCTTACGTAGCATATGAAAATTTTCATCATACGGTTGGCCGATGTTGACTTATAAATATTGGCAACGGAGACAAAGTCCCCATAATACATAAATAAACATGCATGCGTAAAATTATGCATTCTATATACACTACACGATTATCTTACAGACGTTATACATATTAAATTACATACATTATTAATACAAAAAATGAAAAATATACATCTTTTGACTAGTGGCCCGAGCATGCTGAAACAAGGATGCACAAGATGAGACAAATTTAAGAATTAGAATTAGTTTTGTACAATTAGAATTGATAAGCTACTCTATGGATCAAGATGATAACTTTAGTTCCTATACCATGATTTCAATTATGTTTAATTATAATAGACGTATTACATGATTATTCGACAAACTCCAATGACTAATCAAACAGATTATTCGACAAACTATTTGGTTATACGGTCTGGAATCTTCCAACTATAACAAAAAAATAGATACCAATTAATAACATATATTGAATCAAGATTCTGAATAATTACTAGTATATAACAAGCATTCCACGACAGAAAATGAGATAACCTGCATGCCACACACATAACATTTTTTTAAAATTATACAGAGGTATCCTAACCTTCATCGAAATGAATCTAAACTAATCACATCGTAGCATTCGACGTTTTCGGTTCGGTTCATTTTCGTTGTTGATGCCAAAATTAAAATTCTGCAGTGGCCAAGACACACATATTTCACATTGTTGTATAACCGATTTCTTTTAAAATTAACCTCTGACAACAAATGTTAAAGTGGTGACGAAATACATTTGCTGCGACTGAACTACACTAACACTACTACTCACTCCAACCACAACGAATGCATTAGATTCGTGAGCTAGTTGGTGTCCACCCTTGGCACATCCCACTTTTGGTAGCCTTTAAACTGGAAAGCAAGATCTCGAACAAATGCGAAGATAACTTGAACATTATTAGTCTATTGATCTATCCAACGGTAGATATATAGCTCCTTTGTAAAAACATGGAACGTCCAAGTTTTTAGTTTTAACTGGTTTGCAACATTTTTATTTTCAATATTTTGTAAGTGGAAAGGTATATTCTTTGGAATATACCAGTTTCATTCTCTTTCGACCTTTCTTCCCTTCGCTCGTGCTTCAATCATTTCGATCTTAATTTTGACCTAAATTTTCTTTGTTCACTAATTTAGACCTGGTTTAGTTTCTCTCCTTTCGACGGCCAAGGCAAGCCCCCACTAAAATAAAACATACATTAGACAACATTATTGTTAAAAAAAAAATCTAATAAAAATATAACCACGATATTTTTTTAGCAAATATGACGAGCTAAGAAAATTTAATAGAATGGGACAACAAGCCTCTAAAAACTAATCTCTTTTGGGAGTGATGTTGATGCGCTGAGTCGATATATACAACAAGTAGAAGTGAAAAGAAAAATATACTGTTCAACAAGTAATGCAAGTATATATTCATCATCGTCTAATCATGATATATTCTTTGACAGTAATTACCAGTTGTAATTTTAAATATTAGAATTTCAAATAATTCAAATGGGTTAATCCTGTTGATAGGTATTTATTTCTAAGATTCAACATAAATTCAAAATTTTCGCCATTTGTTTGTCAAATTTTCAACCACTAGTTCTAGCATTAGATTTTTATATTATAATAATATATTTACCAAAAAAGTTTATGGGATGCCAGCTCAAATTAAACAATTTCAAATCGAATCACCACATAACAAAATACACTATATATTCAAATATTTATTCTGAAATGCAATATATAACCATTGTAAATTTATACTTGTTTTATAGATACTCTAACTTCGTATGACAAAAAAAGATATGCTAACTTCGGGAGATATTTTTGCAAGTTCATGTATAATAGGTTAACGATATATATGATGGTTTATCCTTCAACCAAGTGAACTTGTTGTTTCTAAAACTTGGTAGGAATCATGAAGGTTTATTCTCACTTACGACATGCCTTTTCGTTTTCTTAAAGCTTCTAATGACATCTTGTCTCACTTTCTATCAACTTTGAAATTTGGTCTTAGACTTGATTATGTATGATTAAATTAGGGTAATATGCCCATTATAATTCCATTTCAATAATAAATCATCATAAAAAGAAAGCTACAAAGAGTATGAAAAGGTTAAGGAATCGATAGACTCATGATGGTATAAACACGAAAACGATATGATCGGCAGAAAGTGCCTACTTCTATCGGTTTCTTTTGTTTAACTTGCAAGAGTGAATGAGTG
>CAJHQQ010001844.1:0-10000 GCA_905132885.1 Moricandia moricandioides
ATCATGCTTTTTATCATACCAACATAACCAGCATCATTCCCAGTTGAAGTCGTGCGCGTTTGACTTTGACCAGCTAAAAAAAGCTCGAAATGCTCCACGTCATCATAACTTTTGTCGCTTTCTTTGTTTTGCATTAATTGTCATTTTTTTAATTTCACTGTACCAACTCAGACAAGTATAAAACTCTTTTGGCTTTTGTCTTTAACATTTACTTGTTTTGTAATAATCTTTTTTTTTTTAATATTTGTTCTTCTTCTGATAACTTGTTTATTCATCTTCCTTCTTTCGTTTTCTCTCAATCTCAATTCTCCGGTTTAGTAGTCAACGGTCAGCGATCTCGGCGTTTTCAAATCGGAAATTACATAGCTGAGAGAGTGTTTGGCTATCGATTTGGGGGTCTTCTCTTCAAACTAAGTCAACGGTTGAATACGCGTCAAGGGCTTCTCTATTGATTCGAGATCCTATGAAGGAGAGTTCTAGCTTCTTATGGCTTCTTCTTCTTGTTTCCGATTTGGTTCTGAGAGTAGCCGGCAACGCAGAAGGTCTGCTTCTCTTCTTTTTGCAGAGTTATGTTGTGTAATTAATTGATTGCAAAGGTTAGAAAGTGTTGTTGATTCTTATTTGGTTAAAACCACAGGTGATGCTTTGAGTGCACTGAAGAGTAGTTTAGCAGACCCTAACAAGGTGCTTCAAAGTTGGGATGCTACTCTTGTTACTCCCTGTACATGGTTTCATGTTACTTGCAATAGTGACAATAGTGTTACACGTGTGTAAGTTTCTTTCTTTCTGTCTCTCTGTCGCCAAGAATGTTGCTCACTACTAAGAATTATCTGGTCTTCATCTTTGCTCAGTGACCTTGGGAATGCCAACTTATCTGGTCAGCTAGTAATGCAGCTTGGCCAGCTTCCAAACTTGCAGTACTTGTAAGTTCATCTCTTCCTAAACATGATACATATAGTTGAAGTAGCTTTATAGATGGTTGATATGGAAGAATGTGTAATGATAGGGAGCTTTATAGCAATAACATTACTGGGACTATACCAGAGCAACTTGGAAATTTGACGGAATTGGTTAGCTTGGATCTTTACTTGAACAATCTAAGCGGTCCCATCCCAAAAACTCTTGGCCGATTACAGAAACTCCGTTTCTTGTATGCAACCCTCTTCTCTTTATACGTTTTTAATAAGCAGCCTAGCTATTGTCTTCAGTTTCCTTAAAAAGCTGATTCCAACTTGTTGATGTCTTTTGCTATTGGTGTTTAGGCGTCTTAATAACAATAGCTTATCTGGAGAAATCCCAAGGTCTTTGACTGCTGTCTTGTCCTTACAAGTTCTGTGAGTGTAACTTTGTCTCTCTCCCTAATACTTTTGTGTTCATGTTTCTGATCATTGTTTGGTATTAAGTCTGAAAATGATATTATCATCTTGAAATGCAGGGATCTCTCAAACAATCCTCTCACTGGAGATATTCCTGTTAATGGTTCCTTTTCACTTTTCACACCTATCAGGTTTTGCTTCTTGCTCCTAATTTAAACCTTTGTGGACATGTCAGAATGGTTGATTAAGTATTTGAAAGTTATTTGCAGTTTTGCCAATACCAATTTGGCTCCACTTCCTGCATCTCCGCCGCCTCCCATCTCTCCAACACCGCCATCACCTGCAGGTTTTTCGTTTTGTCTATGTCTACTTATTAAGAAAACATTCAGAGACTTAAGTGTTATGTATTAAGAAAGGAGTTGTTCATATCATACTTGTAGGGAGTAATAGAATCACTGGAGCAATTGCTGGAGGAGTTGCTGCAGGTGCTGCACTTCTCTTCGCTGTTCCTGCCATTGCACTTGCTTTGTGGCGAAGGAAAAAGCCACAGGACCACTTCTTTGATGTACCAGGTTAGCGAAACTTCCATGGCCTGTTTCCTCATTGACACTACTTTGGCTGAGTTTTTGTTTTGTTACTGTCTTTTCGCAGCTGAAGAGGACCCAGAGGTTCATTTAGGACAACTCAAGAGGTTTTCATTGCGTGAACTACAAGTTGCTTCCGATAACTTTAGCAACAGGAACATATTGGGAAGAGGTGGTTTTGGTAAAGTTTATAAAGGAAGGTTAGCTGATAGTACTTTAGTGGCGATTAAAAGACTGAAAGAGGAGCGCACCCAAGGTGGTGAACTTCAGTTCCAGACCGAGGTTGAGATGATCAGCATGGCTGTACATAGGAACTTGCTTAGGCTACGTGGTTTCTGCATGACTCCAACAGAGAGAGTGCTTGTTTATCCTTACATGGCTAATGGAAGTGTTGCCTCATGTTTAAGAGGTATATCTCATCTTGTAGGTTCTTCCTTGTTCATTAAGCGTTGATCTTTTGAGTAATGTTATGTTCTTGTCTTCACCTTAGACCGTCCAGAGTCTCAGCCACCACTTGATTGGCCAAAGAGACAGCGTATTGCATTGGGATCAGCAAGAGGGCTTGCATATTTACATGATCATTGTGACCCAAAGATCATTCACCGAGATGTGAAAGCTGCAAATATATTGTTGGATGAAGACTTTGAAGCTGTGGTCGGAGATTTTGGACTTGCAAAACTCATGGACTACAAAGACACACATGTGACAACCGCAGTCCGTGGTACCATTGGTCATATAGCACCTGAGTATCTTTCTACTGGAAAATCATCAGAGAAAACAGATGTGTTTGGTTATGGTGTCATGCTTCTTGAGCTCATTACTGGACAAAGAGCTTTCGATCTTGCTCGCCTCGCGAATGACGATGATGTCATGTTACTAGACTGGGTATATATCTTTATGTGTTCCCCACTTTTATAGTTGCTTCTATTTGTATTGGTTATAACTTACAAGTGTTTGTTTTGTACCATTCAAACAGGTGAAAGGGTTGTTGAAAGAGAAGAAGTTAGAAGCACTAGTGGATGTGGATCTTCAGGGTAATTACATAGACGAAGAAGTGGAGAAGCTAATCCAAGTGGCTCTACTCTGCACTCAGAGCTCACCAATGGAAAGACCCAAAATGTCTGAAGTTGTGAGAATGCTTGAAGGAGATGGTTTAGCTGAGAGATGGGAAGAGTGGCAAAAGGAGGAAATGTTCAGACAAGATTTTAACTACCAAAACTATAATCAACCAAACACTGCTTGGCTCATCGGTGATTCCACTTCCCATATCGAAAATGATTATCCTTCTGGTCCAAGATAAGATTCGTAACACAGAATACTTTCTGTCTTTATTTTTCTTCTTATGTATTTATTAAGGGTTTAGTCTATGCTGATCCATATTATTGGTTATTAACTTAAGTCAGTACATGCATGAGGGTTCAGATTGGGTTTTGTAAGTTTTAACGTTTACATAGAAGGACTTAAATGTTTAAAATCTAAAACCGAACAAGTTTATATTCTCCACTCACTCTCTCCCAAAGCAGTGAAAGCTCTAATAAGGAAACACACTTGCATATAAAGCGTACGGATAACTGTCAACATGTACACATGCATGCAACAACCAAACAATAAGTATACAACGACATAGTACTGACACCAATTTTTTAACATGGTATCACAAATGATTCATCGTGAATCATACCATAGAAGATACATATAACCAAAGGTGGGAGGATTGATACAATATCACAAATACATTTGGCACATGCTTAGTTAAGACAGCGACAATGTTTACGGACTTCACCTTGAGAGCGATGTTTGACATTGAGCTTGCTCATTTTGACCATGGCCTTTTGGAAATCATAGAAAAACTTAGTTTGGTTAAAGGCATAGCCATTAACAAGCTTCCTGGTGACTCGAGTGTTGAATAAGGTTTGGTCTGAAAAGAGGACTCCTGCGCTCATCTGAAGCGCAATGAAATAAGCATTGTCGAAACCGTTGCGTGTGGCATCAAGTGGTTGCTCTGCATTGTCACCGGCACTGCAAGTTTTTGAGAGAGTGTTTGCAAAAGAATTGTGCACTGAAGAATCTGGAGTGATAAGTCTAGCCTTGAAGGATGAGCATCGTGCAACTCCAAGGGTATGTGCTCCTATATAGTTCACACAAATTAAGTTAACAAATTGCTCATGGAGCATTCACATTCTTAATAAACACACATATTGTATGGATTTCATTCTAAGTTACGTAAGAGAACGTATTAGCCAATGAAATAATTAATTAGTTACAAAATAGTTAACTAATATATGTAAATAAAAAGATATTTTTTCAATCTGTTAAGAAATAAAAGATGTCGTTCTAGCAAACATATTTTAAGATTTTGAATTAGTATTTTGTATGGGTCTAAAAATCGGTCTAGTGGCAAATCAATTTTAACCAAAATGAATTTCTTAAATCCAATTTACAATATTCAAATAAGTTATTGAACAATTTTGAATTAGTTTAAACTATTTTAAATCGGTTTTAAATCCATCTAAATTAATTTAATTTTGTTAAATTAAGTAATAATATTAGTTTAAATTCACAAAATTTTTAATTTCTTTTGTTTCGTATATTTAATTTTGGATAATTCATCAAAATTTTTAACTAAAGTTAAATATATACATATATATATATATACACCTAGATCCTGCCAATGATTCATAATCCGTCTATTCGATAGTCTTCTATAAAGCGTTCAGTTACCGCCTAGAGATTTTTTTGAAAATTGATATTTTGGAAATTTTTATTATTTAGTACTATATTTTCATTCATATGTACTAAAAGTACCACCAGAATTCAAATAACACCACAAATATAATAGTAACCACTTATAAAAGTTTTGGAACCCTTCCTAAAGACTTCAGAATTATTCTTAAAAAATTTGGAATCGATGTACTCTAAAATTATTAGTATTTTGTAGATTTATTGTAAAATTGCGCCACTTTTGAAACTAAAATTTTACTTTTGTCTTATACTCTTAGGGTCATTTTCATTATACATTAAATTTTATAGTTTGAACTAACTTATATTTAAAACTAATAAAAATATTTCATTGACCTGGCTATTTCTATGTTAACGTTCTATTTCTCATTTACTGATTGAGCTTTTATTGTCAACTTTTAATTATTGAGCTAATACGTTGTAGATATATAAAGATGTGTAATGGAACCCAAGATAGTGCGTTGTAAATAAACAACTTACCGGAGAGAGCAACAACATCACGAGTACTGAAGCCACGTTGGCCAAAAGCCTGAATGAGTTGAGAGGCATTGAAAGAAGGTGGAAGAAGATTTTTTGTATCTTCTATCTTCGATCTCTTACCATCAAATCTTCCTTTAGCTATTTGATAATATGGACCACCAGTCTAATAAACAAACCCATTTACTAATTTTTATTAAGTATATAAATCATCATCATCATATTATAATATAATCACCAATGATGGATCTTTAACAGCTTACCCAAAAAACAGCATCTCTAGCAGCCATGGCAAGTATATCTGCGCAAGATACAACTCCTGGACAATTATTCTCGATTTCTTGTTTTGCATCATCTATGATCTCGTAGCCACGTAGACTCAGATTACCAGGTGATTCCTTTTCAGCAGTGTTGTCATTTGTTGAATCTAGCAGAATCGATGCATCACATCCCTTATAATAGGACAAACATATAAGTTAGGTTTCAAAACTTGTATTAGGGTTCTTCTATACACGTTAGAAAACATAACTAGATTGGAGAATAATAGAAAACGTCACCTCAATGAAACTGTCGTGGAAGAGCATACGGATAAGACCTGCGGCTAAAGTGGGATCGGCTTGAAGAGCATTGTTAACACTATCCTTCACAGTCTGCTCTGCGGTAGGACAGCTCTTCGTGTAGTAATTCTTACTTAGCCCCCTCACGTTATAAGGAAGGCCAACGATTGCATGCATAAGCATAATCATGCTCAACAAGTTTGCCCTACCCATCTTATTATCTCTCATCGTAAATGACGTCCCCACCTTGATATATATACTGTTTCCAAGCCTTAAGAATATGATATTCAGTTTATAAGCTTGTGTATATACCACTTACCTTTTTTACATGGTATGAGTGAATTCACGCTTAGGAAATGATTGGTTGAAATGCAACGGGTGCAGCTGTAACTGCGAGAGTTGGTAGAAACCGATGGTTTTGATTTTAAGTGTTACAAAGATAGTGATACTGGTCTATTTGCACTACAAGAAAACATGATTTATACAAATGCATCTTTGTGATAATAATGACTAATTGATAAGCAGATGAATATGATTTTTTTGGGTTCACCCCTAAGGTGCACCAACCAATAATAATTTGCCACTTCATATATATTTTTAGAAAAATAAACAAAATAATAAGAATTTATCAAGTCATATTATGTTTTTGAAAAAGGTAAAACTAAATAAAAATAATGCTAAATGCCAAAAGAAACGATTTTTTTTTAACATTGTTAATATCGTCAGCAAAATACTAAACCCTAAATCACAAACATTAAATTTTAAATTCTTGGATAAACCCTTGAGTAAGCCCTAAACATTTGGATAAATCATAAATTTTAAGTAAATCCTAAATCTTGGGTTTAGGGTTTATAGTTTTGTTGACGGCGTTTATGGTTTAGTGTTTATGATTTTAGGTTTAAGATTTATCCAAGAGTTTAATATTTAGATAAGGGTTTAGGGTTTACTCAAGAGTTTTGAGTTTAGTGTTTATGATTTAGGATTTAGTGTTATGCTAATGATGTTAACAATATAAAAAAAATCCTTTTTTGGCAGCTACTACTATTTTTTTATTCGAAAATATAATACAAATTTCTTTTTTTTTTAAAAAAAAAAATAAAAAAAAAACTGAATATAAGGTGGCAAACTATTATTGGTAACCCAAAAAACTCATGAAATATCAATTTACGATTGAAACATATTATATAGCATAAAAAATACTATTATAATAAATATTTAATTTAATTAGTAATCATAGTTATGTTTATTTTGTAGTCTTTGATTTAAATGAAAATTATGACTATCAAAATTCAAACATATTTGTTTTACAAAGTTATAAATATAAAATATAATATATGGTTGATAAAAAATTTAGTTAGAAAATGTCATACGCATATGTATTAATATATTTTGCTATTATAATTTCAAAATATTAATTTATTTTTATTATAAATATTATCATTTAAAAATAAAATTTATATTTTTTAAATAAATATATTTAATTCTCTATTTGCAATTGTTGACAACCACACACGTTCAATAATATTAATACATCAATACCATTAAAAGAAGACTATTCCCAAATTATACCCTTAATGAAAAACTTATTTTTTTTCAAAATTACCATTTATTGTATGCCTAAACTTGATTATTCATTAATGACATTTTGGTCAAAATTTTAAGATGGGTTTTGGAAAGCATTAAACTAAATTAATAAAAATGGTACATATTCGGCTTTAATCAATTAAAATAAAGAGAATATCCCTAACATCTAATGTCTTATGAAGATACATAAACTTGAGTATATTGTCACCAGGATATTGTTCAATTTAAAATCAGAATATTCTTCAAATTCAAATTTTTCATATGATTTATCTAAATTATTAATAATAAACATCCCAAATTATTTCTACTGTTATTTTAAAATCTACTGTAATTTGGTAAATTAATAAAACATATATTTTAGGACATTTTCATAATTTTGAAATGAAGATAGTCCACTTTATATATTTACAAAACTTTATGAAAAATATAATTAGTTAACTTTTAACAAGTATGGTAAATATAAATTTGCACAAGTACAAATTTCATCGACAAACATTGGGTGACAATTTCAATATTTAACTAATAGTCATTTTGCAATACTCTATAAAATTTAGATTTCATTCAATATTCTATATAATCAAACCATATGATATATGGTTTATGCAAAATTTATAGAAACAATTAAAAAAACAAATACATGAGCTTAAAGGTCAAAATCTAGTATGAGTATTAATTGTTAAACGTTAACAACTATAATCCATAAACACAATTTTTTTGCCGATGGTAATAAGATACCCTATCAAACCCATTAGACACGCCTTAAATTGGAGTAGTTGGAACATGGAGCATATAAACCCAAATTTATAATTAATGCATCGGGCCCAAGACGGGATAGTGGTCTATTGTGCATTCCCGTTTACTCTTATCATACTTCATAGTGAAATTAAACTTATAATTACTTCATCTTAGGGGTTTACTGGTTTTCCCGCTACCACCCGCAAACGCAGCTTTTGCGGTTGGTAGCGGTTGTTGGCATTTTGTAACAATCATAGAAAACGCAATAAATCGCTTCAAATCGCTTCAAACCGCTTCAAACCTCTAAAATTCAAAAGCTGGTTCCAGCTAGCGTTTGCGGTTGCGAGCGGTTGCGGGAGGGTAAATATTTTTTTTTCCAAAAAAACTATATAATAAAAAATTAAAATAATCAATTAAAATTTTAAATTAAATAATAAAATGTCAAAATATATACATTATATTGTAATTATATTATAAAACTTTGAAGAAAAATATTTCTATAATTTTAAAATAATTTAAAAGTATAATTTTATAAATAGAATTTTATATTTATTATAATAATATAATTTTTAATATTATATAATTATATGAAATATAAATATTGTTAATTTATTATCTAACCACTGATGCATTTAGTAGTTAACCAGTCATAAATATCCCGCAAACGCAACAATTTTTAACCGCTTTACCAGTCGTCCAAATCTCTTAATAACACAAAAAATCGCAACCGTCCACATCCGTAAACGCCCGCAGTCGCAAACGCAACCGCTGCGGTTACACCAGTCAGGCCCTTAATGTCTGACCTAATTTGCATGTTATTGCATGAAAGTGGCACGTTGTGATGACACCACATATAAATCGCGCTTAATACACCTGACTACCTGAGTAACAAGTTTTATTCAAAAACGAAAACTTGTATACTATAAACTTTTAATACGAATGTGTAATTCACTAATTAAACTAAAATACAGAAAGTTAGTTAGAGCTTTTGATGCCAAAGGAACATAAATGTAAACACGGTGATTTGAGAACTCAAGCCCAAACGAGGCAGACATAGATTAGATTCCATTAATTATCTTTATTAGCTCTGATTATGCCTATTGTCTTCAGCAAAGAATATTAGTTGTCGCGACCAAAACTAATTACGGTGTTAAATTTATGAGAAATTAACAAAAAAAAAATAAGAATTGAACTCAAAGATGCATGTATGATTGAAGTGAACTCAAGAAAATAGAAGTCAAGCGAGAAAGCGAGACATATAGCTGGCTGGCTTCCATTAGCTAGCAACATCCATAGAAATGGCACAAGAGAGTTTGGTTGGTATTTCCAATGTATTCGCAAGTTGATTTCACTTTATAATTGAGTGTTTCCGACGCAGAATTTCAAGTGCTACATGGTCCACTTCCTTTTCTGGTAAGGACAAGAACAGTTAAGCCTATAACTTTTATTACTATTATTTTGGAAAATATTAAGGCTTATTGACGTAATATACACTTCTAAAAAGTTGATTTATATTGGAAATATATATTATTTTTACAAAAAAATTGAACTAATTTGAACATTAAAATAAATGGAACCAATATGGTTTTAAGGCTTATACAACAGTTTGTTACAAATTTGTTATTAAAATTACAGAATTTGCATTTCAAAGAAAGCTTAATAACACATTCTCCTCAACGACTATGATATGATGACTAGGACATTGATTATACGAACTTTCTACAACACTTGATTTTCCCTTAATTTTCAAATGATGATGACAATTTTTCTTTTCAAAAAAAGTTCTCGTTCAAATTATTTAACCAAAAAATAAATAAAAGTCCTTAATAATGAGATGTCATAATTTTGTTTCTAAAACGGTTGGAATTACTATATTCACTTGAATCTCATAATTGAAAAGCATTGTTCATTATTTTTTCACTGGGCAGTTATACACTTATGGAAACACTATTTTCACTGGCAGTTCCCGTTTATTTGAGATCAATTGCAGTCCAGAAAGATTCAGACT
>CAJHQQ010001844.1:12500-80496 GCA_905132885.1 Moricandia moricandioides
GAAGATCAAAACATGTATCTCCATAATGTATTAAGTATAAACTAAAATCTACACAATTCGATTTAAATCAGTTTAATTACTACTCAAAATTTTGATACAAAACCAACAACTAACCTCATTGAATCGATATAATCTGATTTTAAAAATATACCAAAGTTTAATTCAGACATTGGATCGGGTTTGTATTTGGATCCGAGGTTAGGTCGGATTTTAAATTCGGTCCAAAACATACTAATTTGGTATCAGTTTACTTCCAAACCATTAAAACCAAGCTAAACCTTCATTTATGGAGATACGAGTTTCGATCTTTCTGATTGAAGAGAAATATGTTTTAATACTTCTATAAAAATTTGTGTGCAATTGTTACTATATGATACTTCTGGTGTGGAAATGCGTCGTTTAATCCAATTACTTTGATAAGAAGATTATGTGGCAGTTGCTTCTCTCTATGCCTGTGACGATTCTTTTCTCTCCAAATCGTGTGTGCTGCAGCTTGAAATGCATATCTCAGAAGAAATAGACGGTCCGGTTTGCGTAGTATCGAGCAACAAAGTCACAAGATCATCCCATTCCTCCGTGTATTGAGATTGTAATAATCCTCTCGTAAGACCGCTCTAAACCTAACGAAAGAACTGACAAGAGAAGAATATGTGATTCCTTGTCTCCATATTCTGGTGACAAAAGTACACAACCAGTATTTATAGCTGAGACCTGTCACAAGTGGATAATCTGTCTCTCATTGATGTCCAGATATAGAAGGATTATAAGGGAGTAGGGTGTTTGAACCACACACCTTGGCTCCAGCTTTGAGTAGGATGGTTCTCTCTTGTAGATAACTAGGTACTTTTTCAGGAGAAAGAAGCTTTGAGTTTATCTGATTTATCTCTCCATAAAGCAATATAGAGTGCCCATAGACGAGCCATGCCACGATTGACATGGCATAAGCCACAAGCAGCAACCCTCGCATCCTTGTAAATGACATGAATTTGAGTCTAGGAAGACCTTTTTTCACAAACATGATATATTCCTAAAATTTAGAAAGATATTGATAAATATGTATAATATATTCATAAAATTTAGGAAAAATTTCAGAATTTTATATTAAAAATATATTCTTAAATTTCTATTAGAAAGACCTTTATTTTTTTGATAAAAAAAAGACCTTTAAAAATATATATTTATGAATACTTTATTCAATTTGAAGTATATATATTTAATAAGATATTCTTAAATATATATATAACATCTTCCTAAAACTTTTAGAAGACCTTTATGAAGAGAAATTGCAGAAGCTAACAATTTCTTATTACACTTTTTTATCTTTACTTTAATCACATTTATTTTTGGTTTTAAAGAGATAAATAGATAATTACACTTTATGGTTAGTTAATCTAGACATAATGTTTAGATTTAAGAGGTAGGGTTTTAGAGAGTATGAATTAGAGTTTTAATAAAAATATAAATACTTAAAACTAAAATATTTTTTTTTAAATAGTTTCAAAAAGAATTTTGATTTTTTTTAAAAAAAATGTGAAAGAATCTAAAAAAACTCGAAAAAAAGAAAGTCAAAACAAAATTCAAAAACAAAAATTATACAAATTTGAAAACTTAAAAATATTTTTTTTTTATAACTTTAAATTTTTATTTATTTATATTTATAAATCAAGGGCATAAATATATTTTGTCTCTTTAATGAATCTCATACATAGGTATTTTTAAAAATATGCATTTAGAAATGTAAACATGGATAATGATTGAAAGTAAAAGTGAAATTTTCCCCTTCATGAATTTGATATTTAAACTTTATAAAATATTATACATACTAAAAGCATCTTCGTAAACTTTTGATAGAAATTATATATTGAGTACTCTTTTATTAAATATGCATATAAATCAAATTCAGAAATATAACATACACAACTAGGAAGAACTTTTTAAAGAAAAAAATATAAGTTACATTCAAAAATTTATTTACACATTTTTGAAATCGTTTATGAATTCAAAATTGTTTTTTCAAATTCAAAAAAACATCATACACATTCGGAAAAAGTCTTCATAAACCATTTTTTATTAAAAAATTTGAAAAAAGTTTTGAAAAAATGTTTGAAAAGCATTTAAAAATTGGAATTTCTTTTACTATTTTAAAATTTGTATATTTAATTATTTTTATCTATTTAATAATTAGTTAATTAAATTAGAAATGATGATTGAGTTGTCATTTAACTTTTATTAACTCTTGGTCACTTTAACTTTTAAGTTACTTTTAAATGCTATTTTGAAAAGAACAAAAAAAAACTGAAAAGTGGCTATTTAGGAGATTTGCCATATTATTGGTGTTATTTTTTTATCATTTATTTTAACAAAATTTCATTTAAAAATAAGCCAAATATTTGAAAATAATGAGAGTGTAACTAAATTTTCTATTTCAACTGGCTGTCCCCGGTCTTTGATACTACTTTGCAGATCCGCTACAACTTTATTTACTGGCTGTAGCCGGTTACCTCCAGTCTGAGAATCTAAAGGGGACAATGGCTTTAAAGAACCCTAATTTTCAAATTTCGAATTTGCGCTCTTCTCCACCTCCATTTGAATCTCAGTGTCGTTATCCCAGAAGAATTCTTCAAGATGGGAGCAGCTCACAGTCAGGAAGATCTAGAGATCTGTGATTCAGATGAAGAGGAATACGAAGAGTACGAAGAAGGCAGAGAAGAAGAAGAAAAAGAAGAAGACGAGTTCGTCGACTCCAGAGACGATACCTTCACTACATCTTCCTCCGGTGGTCGTCGTCGTCATCTCCGTCCCAAGTCTCCTTCCTCACTTGACGACGTTGAATCAAAGCTCAGAGCTTTGAAGCTGAAATACCCATCAACCCAGCAAGCACCTCCGTCTACACAGAACTCGGCTAAGCTTTTCCGTTACATCAATGGAAACACTCCTAAAGCCAAATGGGTCACTGCTGAAAAGTTCACCGCTTACTGCTTCGTGAAGACCTCCCAAGGAGATGACGATGAAGAAGAAGACGACGATGTGAGTGGAGATTCGGAGAAGGAATGGTGGGTTTTGAAAGTCGGGAGCAACAAGATCCGAGAGAAGGTCTCCGATGAGATGCAATTGAAGGCGTATAAAGAACAACGCCGTGTTGATTTCGTTGCTAAAGGTGTTTGGGCTTTGAGATTTGGTAACATCGAAGGCTTCACTGCCTTTGTAAGCAGCTATAACAATTGCTTGTTTGAGAACAATCATGGAGTTGAGTTGAATGAGGCAAGTAAAGCTAAGATCTTTGGGAAAGATTTCATCGGGTGGGCGAACCCTGAAGCTGCTGATGATTCCATGTGGGAAGACGCTGATGATATTTTGCTTAATAGCCCACAGTCTGCAACTCCGGTGAGAGATACACAGGATCTTACTGAAGCTTTTGAGGAAGCTACAAGTGAGGGTATACATAGCTTAGCTCTAGGTGCTTTGGACAATAGTTTTCTTGTGGGAAATTCTGGTATTCAGGTTTTCAAGAACATGAGGCAAGGGATTCAAGGGAAAGGTGTTTGTGTTAACTTTGAGGCGGGTTATGGTGGGGTTCACTCAGCACCGAAGAAGGCTCTTCTCATGAGAGCTGAGACTAACATGTTGCTCATGAGTCCCATGAGTCAAAACCGAGGAATTCATCAGCTTGATATTGAAACCGGGAAGGTTATTTCTGAGTGGAAGTTTGAAAAAGATGGAGTGGATATCTCTATGAGTGACATTACTAATGATGGTAAAGGTGCTCAGTTGGACCCGTCTGCATCAACCTTTCTTGGTTTGGATAACAATAGGCTTTGCAGGTGGGATATGCGTGATCGGTATGGGATGGTTCAGGATCTTGCTACTGCGAATGCTCCGGTCTTGAATTGGCAACAGGGGCATCAGTTTTCTAGAGGGACTAACTTCCAGTGCTTTGCAACTACTGGTGATGGCTCAATTGTTGTTGGTTCTCTTGATGGGAAGATCAGACTCTACTCAAGCAACACTATGAGGCAGGCGAAGACGGCTTTCCCTGGTCTTGGTGCGCCTGTAACTCATGTGGACGCTACTTACGATGGGAAATGGATAGTTGGTACAACTGATACGTATCTGATTGTTATCTGTACCCTTTTCACTGACAAGGCTGGTAAAACAAAGACTGGCTTCGAGGGTCGCATGGGAAATAAGATTGCTGCACCAAGGCTGCTGAAGCTAAGACCTCTCGACGCCCATTTAGCTGGTTCTAACAACAAGTTCCGCAATGCTCAGTTTTCATGGGTAAGCAAAACTCTAGTTGCCGTTTACATTCGTTCTCCCTAAGTGACATTTGTTGCTCTAGATAAACCACATCAACTGTTGCATGTTTTGTTCATAGTAAAGTGCATAGTCTTTGAAAACATATTAAAGCCTGACTTTCTTTTTGCACACCTAAAACCAGAGTTGTCTATGCGGTTTTCATTTGAAAGAGTAGATCTCTTTTTGCTGGAATGCTTCTCTTTGATGCCTTTGCCGTAGCTGGATTTGTGACTATGCAGGTGTTTTTGTCTAAATTGACTGTTGAGGAAGTTGTTTCTTAGTTGTAGTAAAGTTCCCATAACGTGAACATTTGCCTGTAGAATAGAAGTTGTCTTGTCTTCTTCAGTTTGTCCCACAGTTTTCAAATTACAGGTTGTAGTCTTCCTCAGTTACCTGGTGTTTCTTTTCTAATCCCTTTAAGTTTTGTCCTTGGTGGTATATTTCATATTTATAGGTCACAGAAGATGGGAAACAAGAACGTCATGTGGTGGCAACTGTTGGCAAATTCAGTGTGATATGGAACTTTCAGCAAGTGAAGAATGGATCTCATGAATGCTACCATGACCAGGAAGGGCTGAAGAAATGCTACTGCTACAAGATAGTCCTTCGGAATGAATCTATTGTGGACAGTCGTTTCATGAACGACAACTTTGCAGTGTCTGGTTCACCTGAAGCGCCTCTGGTCATTGCAACTCCCATGAAAGTCAGCTCGTTCAGCTTATCCACCAAGCGATGAAGCAAGAAAGTGATTATTGGTTTAAATAATTCAAATTAGAGTCTGTTTGTAACCAAGTGAAATTTTAAAGTTCTGGCTCTTAGTACGTTGTTAGATTTCGAGCAAAGACATCTAGAGATGTTGCTAAACTACTTTGGTGTGACTTTTACTTTTAAGTTTTAAGTTGGTCATATTTGCTTCAAAGCAGATTGATCTTTTTGCAAGGCATTGATGACGGCTGGTGCAAATCTCTCTGAAGCTATCACTCTCTATAGTACTTGCTACAGCATTTGCTTGCTCTGCTCTGCTTCTTTTTGAGTCTTTTGCAGTTCTTCACGAGCAAGTTCACTGAATGATTTCGCTTCATTATCCTCTTGAGTTGCTTGCTGCAGCTGCTTTGGTAGCTCCCCCATTTCCTCTCTGGCTTCGTTTTCCTTGGGCTCAACAGGAACTATTTAAACCTCGTTATGTCGATCTCAGCTTCTAGAGAAGCAACCACTATAGATGCCCTTCCTTCTCTTTGTTTGATTGAGTCTTTGTGAGTTCAATCTCTCTACAATTTCTCTTTTGTTGTCTCATGTCTGTTTTATGTTATCAATCTCTACTATTCCTCCTACACCTTAACATTACCAAACAACTCATTCAAATGTGACTGTAGATCTTCCTCATCCTAAGACCATTTTGCTCTTTTAATGAGAAGTGGCATAACATGAACATGCTTTCAAATCTATATAAGCATGTATGTAGACTCAAAAAGGATTTTATGAACAATAACGCTCCATATTTTTCCATCATGGCATACAAATGCATCAACTTTTCAAGACAAGAAATAAGCAAAACCAAATCCAGTTAAGTACAGTTTACATCACTATGAGGTATCCACTAGACAATCGAAAAGGTTGGACAAAAACATATTCCTGATCCCATATTAGACTTCGACCATGTGTTGTGGTATAAGCCCCACGTGTTTTAAACGCAAACAACAAAAACAAGAAACCAAAAAAATATTCTATTCTCGTATACAACTGGCCAAAGATGTTAGCATCTTGGACGGGACTTCAAGTTTCAGGACTTTGAAAAATGGTAACACAACTGAAATAACCAAAACTATATCTCTCCTATCGTCCCATCAAACCAGTCCTGTCCACATGGGTTTATGCTCGAGCCGTTATAACACCTGAAACCCATGGAACAATAGTAGGCGCTTTCGGGTGGTTATTTCTGTATGACTCTGAATATCTGTCTTTAAAATTCTCTTTTGGCTGCTCTGCCTGCAATACACATTGACATAGTTATTATGAGAAAAGTTTCATTATCCAACACCAACATGGAAGAGCTGAGAATTGTGTAAAGAGGTAAGTGAACGAGGTAACTTCTTACGTATTTAAGCCAACATTCCTGATGTTTATGCTGATAAATATCTGGAGAATAGCAACCAAACTCAGATGGGCAATAAACCCAAATGTTGCATCTCATTTCTCCAGGTTTCGCGCGCTTTGCCTGGTCTAAGCAAGCTTGGCAACAATCAGCTGCACTCTCTTTATGGTGTGTAAGTCCCCATCTCACAGCAGCACCACCATAATCTGTGTGAAGCTCTGCATTACATACACCCGGCACTGGTCTTCCTGCTAATATCTCCTCTGTAAATTCAAAAAAATGCATGAGCTCATGAGTTTTAAATTTGCCAAAATACATTAAGTTTCTTGGTTATGACACCGTCATACTTTTATACATCCAAACGAACTGTAAAGTTTGAGAAACAGTACCAGGCTCTTCCTCTCCTTCAGGTTTATCATCGTGCACTTCATTGTTAACCTCAGCAGGTAACCAAAAACCAATCTCTTCTGAGAGCACATCCCACTCCAACTCCAAAGCTCTTACAAGCATCCCTATATGATAGTTACAGCACGAGAGAGTTCCCCTCTAATCATATTAAATAATGATCCAGTATCCAAAGGGTATTCATAAAATGAATATGCGGTCTCATGGTAACTTAAAATAGCTCTTGATGAGTAATACCTGCTTCCTCCTGTATCATGGTGGAATTTACTCCATTTTGTTCTTGAATCAGCTCTTTAGCTTCCTTCAGCTTATCAATGCGCCACGTTTTTACAACTTCTGTTCGCCAAATGAAGATAAGAAAGTACTATACGGTTAATACTTTATACATTGAATGAAGGTGACATGAATGTCTCAAACGAAAACTATTGCAGCCGATATCATTAACAAGTCCAAATTGCATTATTAACACCAAACGGAAAAAGATAATGATTGGTTTCCGATGCTTTATTTGCTTGATCTGTTTTGATAGCTTATCACTTCCACACAGTCGCTCTTAATGAGTAAGGTGGAAGTGAATAAACTATCAAAACAGATCAAGCAAATAAAGCATCAAAATACAATCACTATCGACATCTTGAGCTATATTCCACTCCTACATGGATGACATTACTACTAACTTGAGCTATATTCTACTCCTACTTGAATGATATTGATATCTTTACTAAACCGAGCGCTAATAAGACAAGATCTAGTCAACAAGACACCATCACGCTTCAACAAGGGAAGAAGACAAACCCTTAGCAGATAATTTGTAACAGTAAAGTTTGCAACAGTTTCAAAATAAATGTCACAACTTTATACTATACTATTAAAAAAGACATACCATAGCACAAAAAAAACAAAGATCCATTTTTAAATGTAGGATATGAATAGCACAAACCTCTGAGTAAGGTAACATTAGACTTCTCCTCCAACCTTCTCAAACGCTCCAAGATCTCATCGATTAGTTTGCCTTTTACATTAGGAGACAGCTCAGTACTTGACTCTGCAATGCCCACATCATGTTTCATCTTCTTCACCTATATGGGTTTTGTTACATCATAAGAACCAATGCATCTGTCCAAAAATAGAAGTAAACAAAGTTCCCTTAAAAAAAAACACTAACCAATCGAACAAGCTCAACAGGTTCTTTAGATCTTCGAATCCGAACAGATTCCTCCATTCTCCTAATCTCATCTGCTGTGTACTTAACACCTGCATAAGACCATTAAAAAAAAGACAGAACCTTTAGATACAAACTATCATCACACAAGTTTAAAGAGTGTTCCTTTTTAACACACCATCGTTGTCGTTATTGGAATAGATGTGGAGAGAAGAAGCGTAGAGAAAGCGAAGAACAAAGAGAGCGATGAGGATGTTGATAAGGCAAACGAGAAGAGTGATTCTTTTGTAGGTGAGAACTCCGCCTCCGTTGTATTCTCCTCCTCCCCTCGCCATCTACCACCGCCGTCATACCTCCATGTTCCTCCGGCCTTGTCTCTAATGTATTGGCGGATTCAAGATCTTAACAAAGACGTTTGCTTTGGAAGATTCAATGTTTAGCCTTTTCGGTGGAAAAGGGATAATCGTAGTCGAGTCGAGAGAGCAAGATGGATACCGACCAACACTATTAATGTGTAATTAATACAAAACTTGCTTAATTAATTACATTTCGGGTTCGCTAATTAACCCAAATTTAAGTAAAAGACTGTTTTACCCCCTACTTTCTTTTGCTGTTTAAATTGATCTCACACTATGGTAACTGGTGAGGTGAAGGCTGGCTGTGTGGTAGAAAGAATAGGCATCTTCAAAAATAACAGGTGACTCATATCCTTTATGCTCCTTACTTTTCATATTAAATGTCGTTATAGAATTATTATTATTATTATTGTTTTGAATTATACAGAGGTATCCTGGTTCCACAGAAGTGGGTCCAGACTAGCCCCGCCGAAGCGGGTCCTCTGTCGCCGGGGATGCCTAAATTTTAATCCTCCGGTGGCCAGCGCGGATCGAACCCGAAACCGTATCGAGGCCGAAGCTCCCTCAAGTATCACTAGGCCGTCCACACTTGGTTTAAAACTGGTGTAGGTTAAATGTTTTTAGTCGCTGTCCCCACCCCCGTATGGGTCCCCTTGCCAGAAACCCTATAGGCGCCGTACAAACCCGTGGGCCATGTGCAACAAGGTTTTTTTGGCGGTTTCAGTCCGACCCCGGCGACAGAGTGTCGAACCCGCGACCTCTGGCACTTGTGTGTGAGAATCTCCATGAAACCGCTAGGCCATCGTGGATATCTCAAAACTGGTGTAGGTTAAATGTTTTTAGTCGCTGTCCCCATCCCGTAGGGGCCTCCTTGCCAGAAACCCTATAGGCGCCATACAACCCGTGGGCCATGTGCGACAGGGTTTTTTTGGCGGTTTCAGTCCGACCCCGGCGAGAGAGTGTCGAACCTGCAACCTCTGACACTCGTGTGTGAGAATCTCCATGAAACCGCTAGGCCATCGTGGATATCTCCAAATAAGTGTCGCTTACGACTTTCGATGCAATATTTATTAACTTTGTATTGCAATTTATTAATTTATTGGTTGAAATATGGTTAGGTGTATCGGTAATTATATCTTTATATAAAAATATATAAAATTAATTATTTTCTTAAACTGTATGCAAAAAGTTAAAGTACACTTAAAAGAAAACATATGAAATATATTGGTTATGATTGATGAATATCATATCAGAATGAATTGTGTGAATCAAGTTATTTAATTAGATGTTCTTTTAACTCAAAAATAGTTGACCGTAAGTAAATATCCATTGTGTATTAGTTATAATCTCTTTCAACTTCCTTTGTGAATCGGAACATTGTCTCTTGGAAAACTACTATTTAACCTATATATTAGTGACACTAACCAAGAGAGCTAACTTGGCCAACTAATCCTGGTTAAAAACTAAAAACGCATTTAAACTCAAAAGATGTGGCTGAATCTGATAAGCAAGACAACATATATTGGTTGCGGGAAAAGTAAAAATATTAGTCACTGGCTCTGCTGGTTACTTAGCAGTCAGTGAATGTGGAGAGACATCAATGGGAATACTAATGTGAGAAGGCTAGGCTGGAACTTGGTTATAACACTCCAATTTTAAGGGAAGGTTTGGAAGAGATACTACCTTTGTTGAGGATTTGAGCCTCATTCAATACTGATTAAAAATAAAAAGAATTGCCCATGAGAGTCATTAGGGCACCCCCATTGAGGGTTTATGGGGTGTCTCTCACGGAAACCAAAAAAAAAAATTAAAATACAATATAATTAATGAACCTGTGCCTTTGAAGTTCATCAGAGTGAACCTGTATCATCACTGTTCCGCGGGCCCTACGATATGTGGTGGCCCGCGATTGGCCAACTTTTTTTTTTTTTTTTAAAAAGGTACAAACGAGAAAAATAAAAAAAAAGTAAAAAAAAAAAAGTTGTGAACCCCCATCCCATGGTTCACTGATGGGGGTGCTCTTAGAGTCATTGTAAAGAAATTCTCTTATTAAAACAATTCAATTTATAACTATGGTCATTTATTAAACTTCTTTTATTTATCTCTATCTGCTAAGTATTTTCTTGGAGATGTGATGAATCTATGCACTGTTTTTTTTTATAATACGATTAGTTTCAGAAACTTTCGGAAGCTCCCTTCTATCAGACTGTTAGAGAAGTTTGTAGATGTGGGAATTCCACAGTTTATTTTTTTCAAGAGCTATATGATTACATGTATTAAAGTATCCAATTAATTTTGTTATAATGTTTTTTGCTCTTTCATGGATATCCACTTTATTATAGCTGCATGGCCGTTGGTTGTCCCCCTCTTTTCAGTTTATGCTGTTCAAACACACAAAAAAAGAAGGTCAATTGGAGGATTACTTATTGAATGACTCTTAAATTTACTTAACGTGCAACAGCATCTATCTATCATACTTGGAAAATAATTTCTTCACATTGTTTTTGTATGAACTAAAAGATTTTAGGTGTGTTTTTTTCTTCTTCTAATATGATAGATGGATGCTATTGCAATCTACTATATACCTGTTACAGTCCACGCTCTTAGAGAAAGGAACCCCCACACTGACACCACATTTAGAAGGGAGTTGTTTGGCATAGTCATCATTGAATCCGGAAATGGCATTAGCTACATTCTTCAAGCATTGACAAGCTGCTTGCTTATCTTGTTTCCCCGGCGCAGAGGCTTTTAGGCTACTAAGCCCGGCGCAACACGGTGGAGGTGGGTTTCCTCCACCTTTTACATAAGACAAACATGGTGCTAAGTACATGGTTATCTGCGAACATTGTATGGCTTCTGCTTCATGATACGCAATCACTATTAGAAGTGTAGCAACAAGAAATAGCATGGTCGTGTTGGTCCTCATTTTATTTTCACTTATCAATGGAAAATTATGTTTGCTTTGTTTTCCTGATATGTTGTTTATTTCGTCTAACTATTTTTATAGGGGGAAGTTTGGAAAAAAAAATTGGCATCCCTACATGTATTTTAAGTGACTTAGCTTTTTGTAAGTCATGTTTTTTAGAGTGTGGTGTGGAAGTTGAAAATAAAAGCTTTGCTTTACGAAGGGATTGTCTTTCGTCTATGTTTTCTGCCAACATTCACATGATACAAGCAAATTTTTATAATTTGTTTCTACATGTAAAATGGTAAATGGAATGTTTGTTAAGGTTATGAAGCAGTAATCAAATTCTTATCAGCTAAACTACGATGTCTTACCATCCTTATGTTCTTTATTTTCTTCCCATCACAAAATGGATTTGACATCTCAGCTTAAAAAATGATGATTATTTATTAAAAAAGGCAATACTAATTATTATTGTTAGTAAAGAAAAAGATGGAAGTATGAAAGAAGGGATGAGATGAGAAGCATTGAATCTTCTTGTAACCGATGTTAACTAAAGAACTAACTTTGTTGCTCGACTTGTTCCCTTGCAGATTTCATTTTTTACCATCTTATCTATTTTCTAACACTAATTAATTACATATTTAGCTCTTTAGCCTTTTAGGCCTTAGGTCGTCCATTTTACATTTCATATCTGGCAATTAGCCTCTTTATTCTTGGTGGAAATGATGATAATTTCTTGTATAGTTTCTTGATTATATATATTTTTTTTAAGAAAAGAAAAGTAGAATAACGATTACCATTAATTGGAACTGGGCTTTCTTTTGTCGTTGCACACATATGTCATCATTGTTTGTCTTATGATCATAAGTTGTGAAAATTTATATCTTATAAAAAAAGATTGTTGTATTGTCTCTATCAGACTGGTTAATCGTTCTCCGAACGTAGAATCATAACATTCAACATTTTCTTCATTACTAACATTTTTTTTAGTAATGAATAAACAGAGTTGAGAAAAGACTTTTGACGACTGTTGAATATTTACTAACTATAGATAGATTTTACCAAAGCTCGTCGCTTGGCTCACAAGTCATGATTAATAACCCATTTGAGCATTGCTCTATGAGATTAGGGATCAAAACTTATAGAATGCTATCATAACTTTTAGTATTTGTGATTTATTTCATATTTATAAATATCTAATTTTTGATTTGTTTTACTTCAAAAAAAATACTTATAATGATTTTTCGGATATCTAAAAAATTATAAATATTTACGAATACTTACGGATATCTCATTAATTTTGCTCAATACATGTAAATCTAGAAAAAAATATATTTTTTTCAAAAAAATATCTTTTACATAATATAAAACAAAAAGTATAGATTAGTGAAACTATATGTTCCATAAATTTTAAAAATTAACTAAATTTTTATATAAAATTTTAAATTTTGGAAAATTTGTAATTTTTATAAAGATTTTATATTATTTCTTAGTTTAATACTTTTATAAATAAAATTATATACTAAAATAATAATTATATAAAAACGTACATTTAAAATTCTATATTTAATGTAGATATGAATCTATTTCTATAAAAATCGAAACATAGCGGATATTGATTTTTAATAATTGATTTGCTTTGCATAATTTACAAAAATCTAAATTTTTTGGATCGAATCGAAACAAATAACAATAAAAATTTGATAAAATGTTCATCTCTATATGAGAGAAGATGAGATATAAGTAGATGATGGTTTCCATTATTATATACTTTACATTGTAATTTCGGTCCCATATGTTCAAATGAGAACAAATAAGTAACTTAAGGCATACGCATTTGCACACACCTTTCATTGTTTATAGCCCAACCACCCAAAATCGTTGGCGACATCTTTGTTTATATTACCATAAAATCACGAATCACAGTTGTTTCTGAGTAAAGACAATCCTTTGACACGTCCGATGAAACTCTTCTCGATGTTTTTTTTTGGGAATTTTGTTACTTCACATAAAAACTCGACCTCTACCTATGTACTATTTTACATGTTTATTTATATTATTTTTCTCTTCACTAACTTTTTATTTTATTTTATTTTAACGCTACTTACCTAACTACTTTACGCGGACCGTATATATACACAGAGAATCATCATCCTACACACAATCCCATTTGAACATTTAATTAGTTTAAAAGATGAAACAGAAGTGTTTTTCATTGAGAAAAGGTAGGACGATGAAGATGATAATGAAGATAGCTCCATCAAGATCCACACTGATACGCTTCAACTTAGTTTTGTTTCCTCTCTCTTTTCTTATCTACACTGCCTTTTCTCTTCACACTTCTTCGTCAGTCTACTTCAGCAGCGCAGCTTCTTTTATTGGATGCTCCTTTCGTGATTGCACTCCCAAGGTAAGGTGAGGTTTGGTTTGGTTTGATAATAGACCAAGTCCTAGACCTAACTAGGACTAATAAGAATCTTTACTATTGCTATTTGATCAATCTTTGGAGCTATAGGTGGAGAGAGGAGTGAACCAAATAAACAAGATAGGTTCACCAACCGCTAGTAACCGAACCAAGCTTGAGGCACCAAGCTTCATGGAGGAGATTCTAACAAGAGGGTTAGGGAAAACAAAGATAGGGATGGTGAACATGGAAGAAACTGATCTCACACAATGGAAACGTTATGGAGAAACGATCCACATACATTTTGAGCGTGTGTCTAAGTTTTTCACGTGGCATGACTTGTTCCCTGAATGGATAGACGAAGAGGAAGATCACGAGGTTCCCACATGTCCTGAGATACCAATGCCTGATTTGGAAAGATTAGAGAATTTGGATTTGATAGTAGTGAAGCTGCCTTGTAAGTACCCTGAAGAAGGATGGAGAAGAGAGGTTTTGAGGATGCAAGTGAACCTAGTGGCGGCTAACTTGGCGGCCAAGAAAGGGAAGACGGATTGGACATGGAAGAGCAAAGTGTTGTTTTGGAGCAAATGTCAACCGATGATTGAGATTTTCCGGTGTGATGATTTGGAGAAGAGGGAGGGTGATTGGTGGTTGTATCGGCCTGAGGTGGTTAGGTTACAGCAGAAGGTTAGTTTGCCCATTGGATCTTGCAATCTTGCTCTTCCTTTGTGGGCACCACAAGGTAATATTACTTTCATAACAATCACATTTCTCTTCTTTTTTTGGTTTAATAGTTCTAACTTTAGTAAAGGAACTAAACTATACAAACGACACAAAACAAAACCTAATTCCCATAATAAAATTCACTTAATCTGATTAGCAAATTATTTTAACATTTTTTTTTGAATCTGATTAATATTGAACTAGCTAAACAGAAACTATAATTCAAAGTGAACTTGAGATAGAAAGGTGTGAAATGAGACATTGCAACAACTTAAAATGACTTGATTACGTGAAATTGATGTGAAAGGTACTAACTATGTCGTGGAAAATAAAACAAGCCGATATGTTTGGATACGTTGCTTAGTTGATTTTTGTGAGCTAATTAGGTATCTTAATGCTTTAGTGGTTGTGCTTTAGGTGTGTCTTTTTGCTAACCACCATATATTGATTGTCTTTCAAGCTACCTTGCATTTTCAGAAGAGATATTAAAATCAATCATTACATTTACTGATTTACACATATGGCCAAATGATTAAACTATGATTTATCAAAACTGATCTTATTAATTTGAAACTTATACTTTAATTTTGGTACTTTTGCAATTATTTAGCTTTGTAACAATTAAGAATACTAAGAAACATTATGAATTTCCTTTTCAAATTAGGTATTCATATTCGTTGGTAGATATCGATTTAGCTTAGCTACAGTTACTTGCGGTTTAAGAAATCAAATGATCATCGGATGAGGATTATGATAGCGCCTATGATGGGTTAATTTAACCCATCAATTTAATTTTAAAAAACAAAGAGTATAATATAATTTTAAAAAAAAAATTCATTTCTACCATGAATACCACTTTTTAAATTTACGTTTAATAAATGATCATTTAAAAAAAATACCTTAACTTTTTGATGAAAATAGACTTAATTATTTTTTCTAAATATTTATAAAAAATTAGAAAATCAACCTCACCCATTTAATACTAAACCCTAAACAATAATCACTAAAGTGTAAACACAAATGTTAATATATTTTCGATAGTGTGTATTTTTGTAAAGTGATACTTAACTTATGATATTCTTAACAAATTTCTTTATAATTTTCTTGGATTAAAAACTCAAAAAAAAAAAAAAAAAAACAGGTATAGACAAAGTGTATGACCTAACGAAGATAAAAGCAGAGACAAGAAGACCAAAACGTGAAGCCTACGCAACCTTACTCCACTCTTCCGAATCTTACGTCTGTGGCGCCATAACTTTGGCTCAAAGCCTCCTTAAGACCAACACAAAACGCGACCTTATCCTTCTCCACGACGACTCCATCTCCCCTGCCAAACTCCGAGCTCTCGCAGCCGCGGGATGGAACCTCCGTCGCATCCTTCGAATCAGAAACTCACGCGCCGAGAAAGATTCATACAATGAATATAACTACAGCAAGTTTCGACTGTGGCAGTTGACGGATTACGACAAAGTTGTCTTCATCGATGCTGACATCATCGTTCTACTTAATCTTGACATTCTCTTTCACTTCCCTCAGATGTCCGCCACAGGAAATGATGTCTGGATATTTAACTCCGGTGTAATGGTCATTGAGCCTTCTAATTGTACGTTTGGTACGATCATGAGTCAGCAAAACGACATCGTTTCATACAACGGTGGAGATCAAGGGTAAGCACTTAGCATTTCAACAATACAAGAGTAGGTTTGGGTTTTTATGTTATAGCATAGTTCATTAATATAGTGCTTAACAGAGCATTAGTGATAGTATTGACTAAACTGGTCTGGTTATCTCACATCAGTTATTATGGTTAAGTGTAAACCCCTTGTGGACCCTATAAGATTATAACAACTAGGCATGTGCATTCAAGGTTTCTCTTTAGTTTCGGTTCATATATATCGGTTTTTGGTTTTTCAGTTTTGGAAGTTTGGAATCATTTAGATATTTAAAATTTTGGTTCGGTTTCGGTTCATGTAACAAAATTAAAAACCGCTTAATATCCAAAAATCTCATGTTCAATTTGCTGCCAATTGAGTTTTGTTTTTTTAGAAAATTTTAGATACTTAAGATAAAATTAGGTAGTTCGAATAATCTTAAATATTTTAGATAATAATAATTTGGAAATTTATATTTTTAAGTTATTATTCGGTTTGGTTTTTCGAATCTGGAAATTAGAATCATTCAGATGTTTGTTAGTTTAGTTTTAGTTTTTGGTTTGATTCTGATTCGGTTTTGGTTCTTGGTTAACTATCCAGTCCTACTACTAACAATACGTTACGCCATAACAAAGTAATGCAAATGTAGGTATGTATTTTCAGGTATCTAAACGAGATATTCGTGTGGTGGCACCGATTGCCTCGACGAGTAAACTTTCTAAAGAACTTCTGGTCAAACACAACCAACGAAAGAACCATCAAGGACAACCTTTTAGCCGCCGAGCCGCCTGAGCTCTACGCTGTCCACTACTTGGGCTGGAAACCATGGCTTTGTTACAGAGACTATGATTGTAACTTCGACGTGGACGAGCAGCATGTGTTCGCCAGCGACGCGGCTCACGCTAAATGGTGGAAAGTGCACGACGCCATGGACGAGGATCTGCAAAGGTTTTGCAGGCTGACGAAGAAGAGGAGGACAGATCTTAACTGGGAGAGGAGGAGAGCGTGGCGTAGAGGTTCCACTGACTTCCACTGGAGGATCAATGTTACTGATCCAAGACAACGACGTTCTTATTTGATAGGCTAAGTTTTTTTATCTATGTATATAAATGTAATACTGAGACCGAGACCCCTTTCTTCTTCTTTTTTGTTGTGTGGGTGATCTTCTCATACCATGTCGATGAGAATCTTACAACTATTCTGTAATAAGCATTTATCTTTGTTTCACAACTCATGTGGTTGTACTATTTTTATGCAGCGAATGAAAAAAATTCAAGACTGGGAACTATGTAAAAATGTGTATAACGCCCCGACCGCCCACGGCTAATGGGCCATCTACGCCCAGCTCAAAATCATTGTTTACTGACCCTGCAATCACCACCCGACCTTTCCCCGTGTTTTGGCCTCACTCACACGGTATCGCGAATCACTTCCCGATAGGTCACTCATCATTTCACTACTCCAGCGTAAGCACGCTTAACCCTGGAGTTCTAAATGGATGTGTGACGGAAAAGGTAAGTCAACTTTGGTGACATAGGTAGCCAAATCAATTCTCTTAAATCTTTCCACGTATCACAACTCGGGATGTTACAATGTGTTTCCTTCAAATGAGGCACGTGAAGCATTAGCTTTAGGCCACATAATATAAAGTAAATTATAGGCCAAACTTGCAAAGTTGTTTGAAAGTTTAACTTCCTTATATCTGATTTGAGTATTATCACTACCAATTTTTTCAATAACTAGCCCATTTTAACGTCGTTGCTTGTAATCTACATGAGCCAAAGCAATAATCTAGTCTAAAAACTGATATAGATTAGTGTTAATCCTGTTAGCTGATTTTGAGATTTAAGAAAATTGAGTTTGCATAATTGAAAAAAAAATTGAATTTTAATATATTTAAATATTGTATAAAAATGGAGTAGAGCACAATTAATGGGCTAAATTCATTGGCTAATTATGTGTAGCCCATTTTAACATCCTTACTTGTATTCTACCTGGCCCAAAACAATAATCTAGTCTAATAAGGCTTCGTTCATCCTTGCTAGTATGCTAAAGCTATCGTCTCCAAATCCCTAAAAGTTCAGCTCTGCGTTCATCGCTCAGCATCTGCCTTGACCAGGTTCGCTCATTCCCTTTACCCTACTTTTAATCTCTTCTCCTAAGCGTACTGCATAGGCGATGTCGAACGCATCCGACTCAAACGCCAAAGAGCCAACGCAAGAAGAAATTCATCGAGCCTTGTCGTCCATGTGGTCGCTATTCACTGATATCATGAGACGAGCTATAACTATAATTTACAGAAACCAATATTATTCTTTGTCGTCACTACCAGACGATCTTGTTTTGAACTGCTTAGCCCGCGTCCCGGCAAGCCACGACCCGACCGTCGCTTGTGTTTGCAAAAAGTTCCAATCTTTTGTGCTTTCTGGTGAGCTTGCGCAGATGCGGCGGTCCATGAAAGATGATCCCCTCTTGTGTGTATACTATATTGGCTCCACTCGTAGTGGCTGGAAGACGTTTCATTGGGTCACTTTCAACTTAAAAGAGAAGAAAACAAGTCCTCCGAAGTCAGTTGATATTGCAACGACACAAAACATGTTCACTTGTCCCGTTGTGTCCGTAGGTTCTAAGATCTATTTCGTTGGTGGGTCGGATAGGGATGCGGATGGTTCATCCGGTTTAGTTATCTTTGATTCCCGGTCTGGAGAGTTGAGTAAGGGTCCTAGCATGAAGGTGGCCCGAATGGGAGCAGGCGTGGCAGTGGTGGACGGGAAGATATACGTCTTAGGAGGCGTCTTGAACTTGAGAGAAGGCGAGACCAACCAGGTTGAGGTTTATGACACAAATACTCAAACTTGGGAAGTTGGGCCATTAGGTCCCCATGGGAAGATCACATACGGGGAAGGATATACGAGTAGTGATTTTCGTGTTGCCGTGGCACTAGATGGAATGGTTTATGGTATTAGTTTTTCTCGTGGTGAACACACAATCTACAACACAAAAGATGGTACGTGTGAGAATTTTGAGATGTCGCAGGAATATACAGAGAATATAAGTAAAATGCGTGTGGTGAACGGTCTGATCTATGCTTTTTACCATACGCTTGGGTTAATGTGGTATGACACGAACGAGAAGATATGGAGAAGGGTTAAAGGTTTGAGTCTTGATGTGAGGCAGTATCACGTAATGGTGGAATGCAATGGGAAACTTGCGTTGCTGTGGAATGAAAACCAAGAGAAGATTTGGTGTGCGATGATCGCATTGGATAAGGTTGGAGTAGAGGTTCATGGAAAGGTCGAGTGGAGTGAGATTGTGCTTCCTGGTCATGCCCATCGTTATGCCAGGTGGTCTTGTCTAGAGCTTTCATTATAAATTATAGTTGAATAATATTAGTGATGGTGTAAAGATATATGATTTGTTACATACCGTGTGAATAATCAGGCCATCAAATGTCTTCATCGAGCAGTCGTGCTTGTCAGGACCACCGATTTGCATTATAACTTTTAATCATCAATCTATTTGCTTACCAGATGGTGCATGATTGATTTGAATTTATGAATATAATCTGGGCGAGGTGAACAAGATGACAAACTTTTCTTTACTTAGAGAGTCCCCTTGAGTTATGATAAATCGTAATAGGATTGTCACTAGCTAGTCTTCTCAACTCGATGTACTAAATGAAAGTCTTTCAAAACTCAAGATGTTTTCTCAATCTACAGTTACTTTTGTATTTCTTTTTCTAGAAAATTCACATGTAAAATGATGCTAAGTGATAAATTTGGAGAAAGGTGTCTTGGTTCACAATTTGATCCCTCCAACCAAAAATATTTAGCACGAAAGAGCTATGATATAGTTTCAACAATAACAAACGCCAAAAAGGCTATTCTTGCATGAATCTCCCTTCACATTTTTGGCTATTCTTGCATGAATCTCCCTTCACACTAAACCTACACCATATAGGCATATATACTCTTAGTTAAATACGTGGATGCATCATGTCCAATTCCACACCATTTCCACTCCACTCACAATCTGATCACCACTAATACACTGCGAACCAAACACAAGATCACGTGTTGCTTTCTTCCTCTTCACCCTCCTTTAATTTCTTTTCAAGGAAGCTCCACTTTCTGTCGATAGATCATAAATGGTATGTTGATTTAAGGCTATGAAGCTGTAATCCATTTTTCACCAGCTTAAACCACCCAAATCTAATCCATGTTAGGTTGGAACACCTAATTGATACGATCATTTAGTCTATTTCTTGATTAAATTTGTTGACATACGATTAAAAGTGATGTAAACCTTAGGGATACACTTTTAAATTGGTAGATGGATAAGCCTTGCTGCTATGAAACCGTGAAACTTCTAAAACAAGGTATGTAGAGTAAATGGTCACATGAAGGATGTGGAAGACCTCTGATATTCTAACTCAATGTTCTAGGATATGATAATGTTCTAATATGACACATCTAGACACAATGAACTGACCCTCTGGATATCCACACCTAGACGACAATGATTCGAACCAAATTTAAACTAAATTCAAACTAAAATTTGTAAATATCTGAATTAAGTTTAAATTTCTAATTCTAAATATTCAAAGCCTGAAAAAATCAACTAAATCCAAACAGATATCTAAATATTCATTCCTAACAAAAGATATACGACAAATCCCTCAATATAATATAAAATAAATAATTTAATAAACATTTTAATTTCGTGTATGGCGGCAATCACTACCTATTAAACAATTATTATGCTTTCTAATATTTTATTGTTTTCTATGGACCTGGCCTGAAAAAGACCTTAGAGCATGATTATTGGGGTTTCTTAGGTGGGTTTTTAAGGGGTGGGTAAAGAGTAGGGCCCACCAAAAAATAAGAAACCACTTCCCAAACTTGCTGATTAAGAACCGGTTATAGCATGATCCTCGCGGGCCCCACTGACACGTGGCGGCCCGCGATTGGTTCATCATTTTAAAAAAAAAAAAAAAAAAAAATTAAGAAACCCTATAGGGTTTTTGGGTTAATGATGCCCTTAGCAACAAATAACCAAATAATTATGTACCCCAGTAGCTCTATCTCTATCTCTATCTCTATCTCTATCTCTAGCAAGATATGATATGTGTGAACAGTAACATAAGTTGTGGTAAAATTATTCAATCCTTTCCAATCTACATTTTAGACTTTTGTTAGCTTGTTCCTTGTTCCTTCTTTCTTACTTTATTTAGCAGTGTCTTATAATGTGTCGTCACTGTCACTGCAAATTGCTAAGATATATATGTTTTTTTACTGAAAAATTGCTACGATATTTCCAGTGGAAATAAGGATAGAAAGCTTCTTTTTCATTTAAATCAAGCTTCATGGAGGAAATTCTAACAAGAGGATTAGGGAAAACAAAGATAGGGATGGTGAACATGGAAGAATCTGATGCGAAACGAATCACATACATGCTGGCCGGGTATCTTTTCACATGCCAAGGCCTCTACTAAACCTCAGTAAACAGTAGCTTTATATAAGAACATATTAACCGGAGTCTTTTAAGGTGGGGTTCTTAACTTTTCTAAGAGACGTATCTTAGCTTTTAACTAAGAAAAGCTAAGAATCGTCTCTTAAATAAGAACCATAAGAGCCGTCTCTTAGCGGGAAAAATGCAAAAAAAAAAAAAAAAATTAAAAAGACAAATTTTTCGTTAAGAACCTCACCTTAAGAGACCCGGATTAATAGATATAATGGTTTATAGATAACAAATGTTTTTTAGTTTGTGTGGGGCATGTGGGCGGAACCCAACAAATGTCCACATGAGGATACTACAAGTGAATAGTCCAGACCCAAATTTAATATGTGCTACGATACGTAGAACCAACCGATTTACGTCTGCTCCCAAATTCTCCTTTTACCAGTAGTTACCACTTACGATTTACTACTGCATTGGTTAGAGTATCTACAATTCTATAACTTTTTTTTTAAAAAAAAATAGAAATTTCTATTATAAAATAGTCGGGGCTGTGTTCACTTTAGAGTAAAAAAGACATTTGCCTTAGAGCATGTTTATTGGGGGATCTTAGTGGGTCTCTTAAGGCGTGGGACCCACTAAATCCCCCAAAAACCATCCCTTAAATCCCTTAATTAAGAGACCCTCTCTCCTTGGTCCTTGCACTATTCGCGGGCCCCACTGACACGTGGCGGCCCGCGATTGGTGCTTTTAATTTTTTTTTCAAAAAAAAAAAGAAAAAAAAAACAAGGACCCCATTAGGGGTCCTTGCAATAAACTTGCTCTTAGATCCCTATATAATTTAAAAAATTTAAGACCCCAAAATTTTAAAAGTATTTTATTTGAATCTAGTATAATTTTAATTAAATTTCTACCGGACTTCAAACCCAGTTTTGTTTGAAATCGTATTTTAAAATAATATGTTTTAGTTAAACTCTATAGACTTTGATTGTTTTTTTAAACCCTCAACTTGTAACTCATGCAAGTTAAGATGATATGGTAAAAAAATCATATAAATAAAAACCGATGCAATGTTTTTTGACTTTTAAGGTTTTATCTATTATTATTTGGTTTAATATATTTCATATTTTATTTAAATATAACTAGTTGTAAAAATACGTAAAATTTTATATAATAAGTGCATTTTTAGAGACATTAATGATTTTTAAAAAATCATCATTCAACTCACAATTTAAACCTTTTTATGTTACATATTTAATATTTTCTATTACATTTTAGAATCATTTTATATATTATGATAATCTGGTGAAAGTTTTCAAAAAAAAAACAAATAAAATTATTCAAAATTTTTAATATTCTAAACTTTGTGTAGCACTTTTTATTTTCCAGTTTTATGTCATGTGCCATAAAAACAATCATTTTGAATGATTTTATTTTAAATATAACACTCATAATAAAATTATATAAAAAAAAAAAATCTCGCCTCAGGTCCCGATATCTCTTCGCCTCGGCATTGGAAGTTATTTTACTCCAATATATAACTCTGTAATATTTTTTTTTATTTTAAAAGAAAATATAGAAAAATGTTAAATTTTGTATCTATATTTAGGGAAAAAATAACATTACTCTATATTTTTCTCTAAAAAATAGAGTAATTCTATTATAGAAACATATATTGGAGTAAATCTATATTTATAATACATATATGAAAATAAAGGTGAATTGGAAATGATATTAGATAATAAATGTTTTTCATGGTTTAACCAGTCAAATTCTTATTTTCGGGCCTAATTTTAAATACCACCAAGTGTCTGAGGTCTTTTCTTTATAATTCTTTTAACAACTCTATCATACCTCTTTTTTTACAGAAAAAAAAAAACTATCATACTCTTAGTATTTTATTGTTTTATGAAGACTTGACCTAAAAAGAGACTTTATCAACAAGTAAACTGTAAACAAATAAAACAGTGGTACCCACTCTCTCTCTCTCTCACTGGCCAACACGATGTGATCTGTGTGAACAGAACAATAAGTGATCTCTATCATAACTTGTGTGAAAATATTATTCTGTTTTTTATTAGTTGAAATTTTGCATAAATGTACAAAGATACAATTTTTTACAAGAAATTTTTTAATATATAATTTAAAATTATTTAACAAATTATAAAAAAAATTGTAAAATTTAATTGGTTGAACAATTTTCAGTAATTTAAAAATAATTTTAAAATTTCAAAATATCATATATTTTAAAACAATATAAACCTTATAAAATATTTCTTCAGTTTCTAAATAATGTATATGAAACCAAGCGAGGACGGCCTAGTGGTACTTGAGGGAGTTTCGGCCTCGATACGGTCCCGGATTCGATCCGCGTTGGCCACCGGAGGATTAAAATTTGGGCATCGCCGGCGATAGAAGACCCGTTTCGGCGGAACTAGTCTGGACCCACTTCTATGAGGCTAGGATACCTCTGTATAATTAAAAATAATAATAATATATATGTAATTTGAAAAGGAGGGAATATTAAGACTTTTGTTAACGTGTCACTCTTCCTTACTATATAAAACAATGATGTTTTAACTTACAAATTGCTACGAAATTTCCAGTGGGATTCCTCCATTTATATCCTTAAACTACTCTCTCTCTCTGTCTCTCGACCTACCTCATTGACTTCGTTAACAATGGCCGTCACCGACTTTTTCGCCGGAGAAATAGCAACGGAGCTACTGAAACAGCTCGTTCTCATATCAGCCAAAGCATGGAAATACAAAAACATCGCTGATAGGCTCATCGACTTGATCGAGACCATCCAGCCGACCATCAAGGAGATTCAGTACAGCGGCGTCGAGCTTCCACCTCACCGTCAGGCTCAGATCGGTATGCTCTCCAACACCTTAGAGAAAGGGAAGAAACTCACTGAGAAAGTGTTGAGCTCCCGTCGCTGGAACATGTACAGACAGTTTACCTTGGCGAGGAAGATGGAGAAGCTAGAGAAGTCTATCTCTGATTTTCTCAAGAATCAGATATTGACTCACATCCTCGCTGATGTTCATCTTCTCAGGGCTAACTCTGATGTGAGGTTTGATCGGGTTGATAGGAGTCTTGAGAAGATGACTGAGCACTTGGGGTCAATGAAGATCGGTGGAGGAGGGATGATAAGGGATGCTATGAAGATAGCAGAGGCAACGATGGAGATTGAGATGGGCAATGACTCGGAGAAGTTTGGTGTTGGGTTGGAGATGGGTAAGAGGAAGGTGAAGAAGATGATGTTTAGCGCTGAGGGAGGGCTTATTGGGATCAGTGGCATGGGTGGTGTCGGTAAAACCACTCTTGCTAGAGAGCTTGAACGGGACGGTGAAGTCCAATGTAAGTCTTCTTCTATTGTCCTGTCTCTATGAACTGGCAACAGTTAGATAAACATGTTGTAATGATGAAGTTGAGTTTCTGACACTTTTTGTTTTTTTTGTTTTTGTTTTTAACAGGTCACTTTGAGAACAGGATTATGTTTCTGACGGTATCACAATCTCCCATACTTGAGGAACTGAGAGCTCATATTTGGGCGTTTGTTTCTGGTTATGAAGGTGTAAGCCCTGTTCCAAACTGGAATTTACAGTACCAGGGCGGGGTTAACACAAAGAAGCTTGTGATTCTTGATGATGTTTGGACAAGTAAAGCCTTGGACAGCTTGACGTTTAACATCCCTGGTTGCACAACACTTGTGGTCTCACGGTCCAAACTCACAGAGCCTAAAGCCACTTATGATGTGGAAGTACTCAGAGAAGATGAATCACTCTCCCTCTTCTGTCTCTGTGCATTTGGTCAAAAATCTGTCCCTCCTGGTTTCGACAAAAAAATGGTCGAGCAGGTAATAATAATGGGTTCTTTCTTCAACTGATTCATGCCTAGTATAATGTATAACCATTGTTTTTGGATTCTCACAGGTTGCTGGTGAGTGTAAAGGTCTACCTTTGGCTCTTAAAGTTACAGGAGCTTCACTAAAAGACCGACCTGAAAAATATTGGGAGGGTGCATTGAAGAGGTTACAAAGAGGTGAACCTGCTGATGAAACTCATGAGACTAGATTACTTCATCAAATGAAAGCTAGTCTAGAAGATCTTGACCTGACAACCAAAGAGTGTTTCTTGGATCTTGGTGCATTCCCTGAAGACAGGAAGATTCCTGTTGATGTTCTCATCAACATGTGGATTGAGATACATGATCTAGAGGAGGCCACTGCTTTTACCACTCTTGTTGATTTGTCACACAAGAATCTCCTTACTCTTGGGAAAGATCCACGGTAAGGAGGGGATCACATCACTCGTAGCTCTTCACTTTTATATGTACTAATTAATCACTGTCTATATTGATTCACAGGCTTGGCTCCTCATATGCAAGCTACTATGATGTGTTTGTGACACAGCATGATGTTCTGCGAGACTTGGCTCTTCATTTAAGCAACGAAGGGAAAGTAAACATAAGAAAGAGATTGCTGATGCCGAAAAGAGAGCCAACTCTTCCAAATCAATGGGGAAGGAACAGTGATGAAGAATACAGAGCTCAGATAGTCTCTATTCATACTGGTAAGAGACTGTTTTAAACTGCAATCTTTATATCACAAGGATGGTAATGTTGATTTGGAGTTATGTTTCTGTTGCAGGTGAAATGGATGAGATGGATTGGTCTGAGTTTGACATGGACTTCCCTAAGGCAGAGATTCTAATACTGAACTTCTCTTCAGACAAGTATGTTCTGCCTCCTTTCATCACTAAGATGAAACGGCTTAAGGTCTTAGTGATCATCAACAACGGCATGTCCCCTGCTGTTCTCCATGACTTTTCGATTTTCGCCAACTTGTCGAACCTAAGGAGTCTATGGCTCGAGAGAGTTCATGTTCCTGAACTCTACAGCACAACAGTTCCCTTGAAAAAACTCCACAAGATGTCTCTGATTCTCTGCAAGATCAATAACAGTTTTGATCAGACAGGAGTTGACATCTCCAACCTCTTCCCAAAGTTAGCCGACCTGACAATAGATCACTGTGATGATCTTGTCTCACTACCTTCAAGCATCTGCGGTATGACCTCTCTTAACTCCTTAAGCATAACAAACTGTCCACGCCTCAGTGAGTTGCCTAAGAACCTCAGTAAGCTACAAGCTCTTGAAATTCTGAGGCTATATGCTTGTCTGGAGCTAAAGTCATTGCCTGTGGAGATCTGTGAGCTTCCTCAGCTTAAGTACCTAGACATCTCACAGTGTGTTAACCTGAGTTGTCTTCCAGAGGAAATAGGAAAGCTAAAGACGCTTGAGAAGATAGACATGAGAGAATGTTGTTTCTCTAAAAGACTTAGTTCTGCTGTTTCTTTAGAGTCTCTACGCCATGTGATTTGTGATAAGGACGTTGCGTTTATATGGGAGGAAGTGGAGAAGGCTGTTCCAGGGTTAAAGATTGAAGCTGCTGAGAAATGTTTCAGCTTAGATTGGCTGGACGAGTAAGAAGATCATAAATCCATAGAGGGCTTGTATCAATTGTAAATAGTTTGAGGGATTAGTGTAGGCTTTCTCTTCTTTGTTAATTAATGTCATGCTTTGTAGTAAAAATCTCTCTTGTACAGTTTCTACAAACTCAATCTGTCAAGTCTCCTTTTGCCTAATTTTATTCTTAATCTTTGTATTAAAATGGTTTAAAAAGCGTCTTCACATTCCATAGAGTTAGAACATTATTAACTCCGGATTTTTAATTGAGATTTTTAGCTTGGGTTAAGAGTCGGTTTTTACCTTCTTAGTTTTTAATTAAGAAAAATTAAGAACCGATTATTAAATAAGAGTTTTAAGAGCATGATTATCCAAGGAACCCCACTAGGGGTTCCTATTTTTTTTTTTTTTTTTTTTTTTTTTTAAAAAAAAAAATTAAAAAAAGAATTAAAAAAACGAACCAATTACGGATCGCCAAGTGGCAGTGGGGCCCGCAAACAGTGTAAGAAACCCTCCAAAAACGGTTCTTATTTAAGAGTTTTAAGAAGCGGTTCTTACACTGTTCATGGACCCCACATGTCAGTGGGGTCCGCGAACAGTGCAAGAGCCGGAGAGCTCCCATTAATCATGCTCTAAGAGCCTGGTCTTACCAGAAAAATGTTAAAAAGAAATGTCTTACCAGAAAAATGTTAAAAAGAAAATTAAGAATCCCAGATCTCTTATAATCTAGTTTTGTGTTAGGATGTAAATAAATTTCAACGGAAGTCTTTGTGTTGGTTCAATTAAACCGAAATCGAATCTCTTTTTACCAGTTTAGTGTTCATTACATAACCAAGTGGTTTTGGTTTTGGTTTGGTTTGGTAAGATTTGAGAAACGCGTATATAAAATTTTCAACGGCTCTCTAAAATAATATAGCCGTTAGCGACTTTCCTATTAGAGAGATTTGGGGACAGCCGAAACCCTAAATCGCCTCAAACTATAAATTCACCTCAAAGTTCACTATCTCTCCATAAATTCAATCTGCTCTCAACTCTTAACTCTATCTGCTCGAATCTTACTGCTTTATTTGATTACTCTTTGATCTAATTTCATCTGATTGTTATATCATATCTATCGTGCTTTGTGTTTTGTTTTCTCTGTGTGTTTGTGTTAACAATGGATGCAGGTATGAACACATCTTCGTACTTGAAGGCTCACGCTCGTTGCCCACTTCAAGAACACTTTCTTCCCACGAAAAACTCCAAGGAAAATGTGAGTTAGGGTTTCTAATTTCGAATTAGGGTTTCTAATTGCGGAATGTAGATAGAAGCTAAGTTCAGTGATATAGATTGAGGAAAGTGTACTGATTTGGTGTTTTTGTATTCAACCAGCTTGACAGATTCATACCCAACAGATCAGCCATGGATTTCGACTATGCTCACTTCGCTCTTACTGAAGGAAGGAACTTGAAGGATCAAGAAACCGCGGTAAGCTCACCATCCAGAGAGGCCTACAGGAAGCAACTCGCTGAGACCATGAACCTGAATCACACACGGATTCTTGCATTCAGAAACAAACCTCAAGCTCCTGTCGAATTGCTTCCCATTGACCACTCTGCTTCTCTTCACCAGCAACCTAAGTCTGTAAAGCCTCGTAGACACATTCCTCAGGTGTGTATTAATGCCTTTAGGAGACAAAGATTTACATCTACTTGTTGCTGTATTGATCTGTTTGTTGTGTTGGAATAATAGACTTCTGAGAGGACATTGGATGCACCTGACATTGTGGATGACTTCTACCTTAACTTGCTTGATTGGGGAAGTGCTAATGTTTTGGCTATTGCGTTGGGACACACTGTTTATCTGTGGGATGCTTCTAGTGGTTCGACGTCTGAGCTTGTGACCATTGATGAAGAGAAAGGACCTGTCACAAGTATCAACTGGGCACCTGATGGTCGTCATGTTGCTGTTGGGCTTAATAACTCTGAAGTGCAGCTGTGGGATTCTGCATCCAACCGTCAAGTAACTATAAAAAGACTCCTCTCTCTTCTGTTCAGACATAATGTCTTTGTACGTAACCTGATGTGTTGTACTTTTTTTGCTTCAGCTGAGGACATTGAAGGGTGGCCACCAGTCAAGAGTAGGATCCTTGGCATGGAACAATCACATCCTGACAACTGGAGGAATGGATGGAAATATTGTCAACAACGATGTTCGGATCAGATCTCACATTGTGGAGACTTACACTGGTCACACTCAAGAGGTTTGTGGGCTTAAGTGGTCAGGATCTGGACAGCAACTAGCAAGTGGTGGCAACGATAATGTGGTACACGTATGGGATCGTTCTGTGGCCTCTTCAAACTCCACCACGCAATGGCTGCACAGGCTTGAGGAACATACATCTGCAGTTAAAGCCCTTGCCTGGTGCCCTTTCCAAGCGAACTTGCTAGCAACTGGTGGTGGTGGAGGAGATAGGACGATTAAGTTCTGGAACACTCACACAGGAGCTTGCTTGAACTCAGTAGACACTGGCTCCCAAGTGTGTTCTTTGTTGTGGAGCAAGAATGAAAGAGAGTTGCTTAGCTCACACGGGTTTACACAGAATCAGCTTACATTGTGGAAGTATCCATCTATGGTGAAAATGGCTGAGCTGAATGGTCATACATCAAGAGTTCTATATATGGCCCAGGTAAAGACATTTATAATATATATCTATCGTCTCTGATAAAGTGGTTTGAATTATGAAAGTCTTCAGTTCTGAAAATTGTGCTATTTGTCTGTGTTTCTACAGAGTCCAGATGGTTGTACTGTAGCTTCAGCAGCAGGAGACGAGACTCTAAGGTTTTGGAATGTTTTTGGAGTGCCAGAGACTACCAAAAAACCTGCTCCAAAAGCTGCACCTGAGCCATTTTCTCATGTGAATCGTATTCGTTGAAGACACTGTGAAAGAAACAAGGGAAAGCCACTACTGATTCAGTACAGAAGGAAGCTATTTTACTTGTTGCATTTTTGGTTTCATTTTTCATGAAATGTATAAGTGCACACTGTATTGTATATACCTTATAAAAGCATTAATTCATTTAACGTTGATTCATACGTTCACATAATCTACTAGTTAACATGATTCCCAACCTTGGTGAATTCACGTTTTGAAGTGTAAACCACTGTAATTGTATATTATACTTTGAGTCTGGCTTAGAAGTTAAAGAGTTGTGCTTTCTAATAATGTTTAGGCTTGTGGACTCTTTAAGACTTGATCACTAAAGCAAGAAACATTGTCTCAGATCTTTAATTAACTGAATAAATCCCCACAAGTTTTGTTCATTAGTCTCAGGTTTGAGAATTTAAGTTATTTTCCGCGGGTTTCACCATGTTTGATCTGTTGTCATATTCAAAAGTGCAGCTTCAAAGGAAAATATTTTAAGTGAGATAGGTGCGGATCAACCGAATTTGAATAATGGATAATAACTATCCAATTTTTTTATTTTTAAAAGTGTTTTAAGAAAACATATAAAACATTATAAAAATTTATATAATCTTAATTATAATTTATTATTTAATATTATGTTTAGAAACTAATTAATATATAATTAAAATAGTTTTTTTTTATATAATTAATATTATCCACGGTTCCGACAGGTTATCCGCAGATTTTGTTGGTGGATGTGGATATAAAATTTTTTGTTTGCGGCTTATGCGGGTCGGAGTGAATAATCTTTATTATTTACCAAACAAAACCATATATAGTCTCTATTAATCTAATATTAACCCGAAACTAGTTTTGCTAATTACCCCCTTGACAAAACGTCGTCGTTTTACCATTAAACCCTAGATCCATCTCTCAGCCGCCGCGAATCACCTCTGCACATTCTCCTCAGTAATCTACCGAAAGCACGAAGAGACAGAAACAGAGAGATGGGAAAAGAGATCGATTCCCCCAAGGAACAGAGCTCCTACACCGTTGAGCAGCTCGTCGCCGTCAACCCCTTCAACCCTGAGATCTTACCTGATCTCGAAAACTACGTCAACGAGCAGGTTACATCGCAAACGTATAGTCTTGATGCAAATCTATGCTTGCTCCGTCTCTACCAGGTACTCTCTAGTTGTCTATTCATAACCATACCTGTCTGAAAGATTGTATTGTCTCCCTGTCGTTATACTTTGTGTTTTGTCTCTGTTTGTCTGCAGTTTGAGCCTGAGCGTATGAACACTCATGTTGTGGCTCGTATCTTGATCAAGGCTCTTATGGCTATGCCATCTCCAGATTTTAGCCTTTGCCTCTTCTTGATTCCCGAAAGAGTGGTAATGTTTCTTTCACTTGCACTGAAGATTCTCATGAGTGTCAAGCTAACTTTGTTTGAATCGTGTTGTTTCAGCAAATGGAGGAGCAGTTCAAGGCACTCATTGTTCTCTCACACTACCTTGAGGTATGCAAATATCGAATGTTAGTTTTGAGACTTGAGAGATGTAAAGGTGTTTGTTGAGTATTGGGAATGCTTGTTTTTGGTTTTGTAGACTGGGAGGTTCCAACAGTTCTGGGATGAAGCTGCCAAGAACCGTCACATTCTCGAGACTGTTCCAGGTACATACATAAGTCTGACTAGTAATAACAAAATTAACTAGATTAGTTACTTTAGAATATATATCAATGCCAGTCCCACATGAAAGTCATGAGTAGGTCTTTATGGTACTGTGTAAGTGTGTATTATTTGTGTGTAGATGTCTTATATTCGAGAGATTAAATGCAGGTTTTGAACAAGCTATCCAAGCATATGCAACTCACCTTCTTTGCTTAAGCTACCAAAAGGTTCCAAGATCTGTGCTTTCCGAGGTATAATGTTGACTGAAGTTGCCAAATTTTATAACTTTTGATGTGAAGTCTCTCCTTTTTGATAATTTTCTGTTACTAAATTTCCACACAATAGTTATGGTAATCTGTGATTTTGCTTGTTGATACAAGCCCTTGCTAATTGGTTATGAACATTTGACACAGGCTGTTAACATGGACGGTGCATCACTAGACAAGTTCATTGAGCACCAAGTGACGAACAGTGGATGGATTATTGAGAAAGAAGTTGGAAGTGTCGTCTTACCACAAAATGAATTTAATCATCCTGAGCTTAAGAGAAATACAGGTGAGAATGTTCCCTTGGAACACATCGCCCGCATCTTCCCCATCCTTGGTTGAACCAATTTTTTAATGAGAACTCTGCAAATTTTCTTTTGGGTTTCTCTGACTTTCATGTAATGCAACACTTTAAGACGATGTAATGTGATTTTGGCATTGAGCTTCTTCTTCTTCTTTGCAAATTGGGGGAAACTTTCTTCAGAATCAAGTAAACCAAGACTTTGCCATTAGTTGATTAATTAGTTAGACTTGCTTGTGAGAGTGTTGGAATGCCATAGTTTTATATAGTGCTCTTTGAGCTACAAGGTGTTGGTAACAAGTCCTGAATCATTTTCTGCAAAAATACACAATATTTGGTTAGCAAATGTATATTCTAGGTCTTTGGGTAATGCTAGTTTATGTTTTACCCTTGAGCCTTAAGTGGCATATAGCTCTTACATCGCCTTTGCATCAAGATGCAATTGTACATACAATGCTTCTCTCGTTTAGTTTTCTGTTACTTTTGTGTTATATTTCTACACATATCAAATGCTCCATAGTATATATTTTTCTTTTTCTTAACGCATTGAATATATTTAGTATGATCGGTTCTATTTAAACTGACGACCTTATGTCCCGGTAATATATTTATGTTGCAAAAATCACACTCCACCAACATAAAAAACAGTATCACAAAACAAAAATATAAATAGAAACTGAAAACAAAAAAAAAGGCGCTTCACGCTTCAAACAGAGCCATACTTAGATGTTCAAGCCAGCAGTAAACGTTACCCCTGTAGAAGGCAGCCAAAGATCTCCTTTAATGAACTGAGAAACTGTGAAATTGTTAGCCTGGTTTGAGTTGTTAAGAACGTGGTAACCAGGCCATTTGACTCGGCTGCCTAGTCCTGAACCAGGCCCGTAGTTCAAAAACTCTCCATAGAAGAGTGTGTTCAATGCAAAGTCTGCGTTCCACTCAAGCCATCCTTCAGGTCTCACAACGTTGCTCATGTTGTTCCTCATGAAAATTGTCCTTGAATATTCCTTCCATGGCCTCCCTAGATACGTGCGTGTCGTGTTTAGGTATGGGACTAAGTCTACATCCGCCAAGATATTGCTGAACTGGATAGAGAATCCTGAATATGAGCAAAAAGAATCCAAGTGAGAATCATTATATTGTATAGTACATGCATTGATTGATTATTGACTTTAAGGCTTAGTGAGAACAATTGCTTGTGTGGTACATAGCTTCTTTGATGACACGAAACTATATCATATTAATGTCATGATGGACCACATGTCCTTCCAATGGACAAGTATGAAATTAACTGTTTTGGGTCTAAGTATTCACGGATTTGTTGTTTCCCGAAATGTTTCTTACTAATTGGAGTTGAACGATACTAATATATTAAACATTTTTTGTCTAATATTCTGATGTGGAACTTGGATTATCCATTTAATGTAACAATTAATGATATAACTATATTCAAAAGACTGAACTATTAAAAGAGTTTCAAGAAGAGTGGCTAAGAAGTGTACCTGAGGGTTGGTTGGGATCTTTCCGGCCTTGTGCAGTGATGGTATTCTTTTGGTTAGGGAGTCCTCTCCTTGCCAAAATGTGACAGTTTTGAAACACAACGGTCCCATCACCAAATATAAAATCTACAGTTCCAGTGATGGTGCACTCGCGGTAGAACTGACGCATGGTGTGCGTGTAGAGTGTATCTTGAAAACCTCTCATCGCACATCTGTAGAACACAGAGAGGTCAGAGTCCGACCTCAGGGCTACGGCTTGATGCTTCTCTGGTCCCGCTGTGTTTTGAAACGTTATATCTCTAGCTAAGAACCCTCTTCCACTTACAGCTGAAAAATGTATCACAGTGTTTCGAATCCATCAGAGTTAGAAAACAAGTTATGAGACACAAATACTAACGAATTATAATATTTATTTAATTTTATCTGTTTTATCCGTTTCAAATTATATGATGTTTTAGAAGGTTTATATTGTTTCAAAATATAAAATGTTTTGAGATTTTAAAATATCTTTTGAATGATTTTAAAATTATATCTTTAAAAGTACTTTTTATAGATAAATATGAATTTCTTAACATTTGTGCAGTAAGCCAAAACATATTAAGAAACTGAAAGAGTATAAATTGTCTTAAAAATTATTTTTCTTTCAAAGTATATGTTGTTTTCACATTTCTATGTAACTTTTATCCTTATTGAATGCTGTACGGCTAATTGAATTTTATTTAGTTTCTTACTAATTGATTAAATTTATTTTATTTTAATTTATTAAGTGATACTTTTGGATCAGTAAAATAATTTATATTATGAAATAGGGAAAGTACTTGTAGTTATTACCGAATGTAGCGGACCGGAAAGTGGTCCAACCGTCAACGAAGCTGCGATTACCGGAAATAACGGTCACGTCAATGCCATCACCTAACATAACGAGGTTCCATTTCTTCTTCTTGATCTCAACATTCTCCAAATATAAACCCTTTTTAATGTATATGACGAAACGTTTTGAGCTGTAATCAGGAGCTTTCTTAATAGCGTCCATTATCTTTGTGAAGTCGCCTGTCCCGTCCAGTGCTACACTTACGTCGTAGCTCGCACCGTTTGTTTCAAGGAGTTTCCTGTCGTTGGACCTGAACCAGTCTGGGAAACGACGGCTTTCGTCGTCGTCCTCGGTGTTTCTGAGTGACCGGCCTGGTGGAACCCTTGGTCCTTTAGCAATGGGACCAGGTTTGGAAATGGGTTTGGGTTTCTGTTCGGTTTGAACAAGTGGTAACAGCTCCCTAAGCATAGAATATAGCTGGTCGAGACTGCCTGAAATGAGAAGGAAGTAGAGTTAGAAGAAACATTCTTTTTTTTTCCTGAACCGTATAATCGAAACTTAATCAACATTATACCATAACCAAATCAAATATCATAATTAGTAGACATACTGCATAACAAACCTATAGTTATTCTATACTCAAGGTGTAACTGAAATTCTCATTAATGGAATAAAATCACATGTCTAATTTCTTTACATTTCTCTAAATGTTTCACCAGTTAAAATAATAATAATAAAAAAAAGAGAAATCCATATGACTGAAAAAACATCCTTCCACTACAATTTCATTTCATTAAATTCCATTAATATATTTATCCCGTTTATTCTTTTTATTAATTACTAGTTACAGCCTCAAATGATACAGTATTAATAATTGTTATCCAAAACCGAACCAAACATAATAACAAACCTTAGTTTTATACTCTGAATCAAATGTACATGCTTAAAAATCATCAGATACATCAAAGGAAAAATATTAATTACCAGCGATAAGAGATTTGACGAGACCAGATGTTCCATCCAAGCCTTCCTTGCAAGTGTCTTGGTTGGAAAGAGCAGCACTCAACCATGTCTGTGTGTCCGATCTCACGTTTCCTGTTCCGTTGCCCTTACCTGCTGCGACCCACCCCAAAAACATCTCATGTCGTCCTCCCTAATTACTACTAGTACTCGTAACTTTATTCTTATTTTACTATAATTTTCATTCAGACTTATATTTATTGTGCGATTCTTAAGATGTTGAATCCACGTTCTCTGGTCCTCTGGACCTACTACGTACATGCCATTTACTAATGATTTATAGAAGTTATCTCAACACCATCATCATCATCGTTCTCACTTGACATATTTGATTTAAAATTCAGCATTATCACTTAAGATACGAGATGGGACTTCTAAAATTAACAGATTCAACTGAATAACATTTATTCAGTAACAATTATTGGAAAGAAATATAATTTTTGGTTTTGGTAAAATTATATTTTTAACATTAAGATGATTTTCTTACTTTAAAAATTACTTTTAACGTGCAGATAGAGTATATATAGTGCCAAGCCACAATTAAAATGCATATGATCAAGAACTTAATTTCAAGATCACCATGATTAATCCTCCCCTCTCTCAACCTAGACCTCAAGAATATTTTGTGCTAGCTGCGTTTGCTAAAAACTCAGAAGGTCATCTCAGAATTATTCTTTTGTTATTAGTTTTTTTTTTAAAGAAACCATGATATATATACACGAGAATTTGCCAAGAATAACATTAATCAAGTACCACTTTGCAAAAATACACATTATCAAAAATATACTAACATTTGAGTTTACACTTTAGTGATTATTGTTTAGGGTTTAGTGTTAAAGGGATGAGGTTTAGTTTCTAATTTTTTTATAAATATTTTAAAAATAAGCATGTCTATTTTCATTAAAAAATAATGTATTTTTAAAAATTATCATTCATTAAAGGTAAATTTGTAAAATGATATTAAACGTGTGGTTGAATTGAAATATCTCCTATATATATTAACCTATACCTCAAGAAACCATGATATATATCAAGACATTTCAAACAAATTCAGGTTATGAAATTATAATTCAGGGAGTAAGTGTTTTCTATTAAGAGCATATGTATTTGCTCTAAGCTCTTTGTTTAAGCTTAATCAACAAAACCGATTAAGAAAGCGTGGAATATGCATGTATAAATAAATATTCTTTGTTGTGATGCCAAAGTTTGTATTACTTGAATAATACTAGTACAAGGGTGATGGTCAAAGAATCACCTAATAACCGTATCGCAATCAATTTCGTGCCGGATTTCAAATTTAATGCAGCAAGCGCGAAACTTTTTTTTTTTTTTAACTTTCTCAATTCAGCCCTTTTCAAATAAATATGTGAATAAAATAACATACTATATTACCATTTAATACCAACATGGATGATCATATTCTATTGGAGTCGTGGAGAATCTTACTAGATAAAGTCCCCACTCCCACTTCTAAACCATTCTAGTTGTACATGTGTCATGTTTTCACAAGAATACTTAGTTATTACGTTTACAATCAAAAAGACTAAAATTCTATTACATTCGTGTACGTTACATTAACATCAGTTAGGTCCCTCTCCTTTGCCTATCTTACTTAATGCTGAAAATATTGTTTAATCACGTAATTTGGGCGTTCTTACTTGTCTAACGGATAGTCTTTAGATGCCGACGAATAATGTTCTAAACTTGATATGTATATATAATATATAATAATATCGTGTAAAAAGAAAAAAAACCTACTATATACTAAATTGGTCAGTTTCACGACGTTTGGATCATTTCAATCGGTATAAACAACCGATTTTTTTAAAAAAAAATCGTTCTTCTAATCGGTTAAAAAACAACAAGTTCTGGTAACGTATGTTTACAAAAAAAATAAAGTTCAGGTAATCTTTGTAAAGCATAGAAAATCTATTTCTTCTAAAGTGGCAATAACCATATCTATTATCCATTTCTTTAAAAAAATAAAAATTTGTCTGCTGATCCAATTTTTATTAGATTATTACTCCTTCCATTTCATATCAAATGTCGTTTTAGATTTCTTTTTTTTATTACAAAATGAAATTGTTTTCGATTTTTTGATGCAAAATTTATTAATTTTATACTGAAATTTATTTTTCTATTGATCGAAATATAGTTAGGTGTATAGGTAATTGTGTTTTTATATAGGAAATATACAAAATTAATTATTTTTTTAATCCGTGTGCAAAAAAGAAAAGTTACACTATAAAACAGAGGAGTATGTTTTGAAAACAGTTTGTATTTTCTATAATTGGAGTTAAAAAGAACTTGTGCATTTAAAGTTTATATAACACTGTAAGGGGGTGCTAAAACTAGATAAATAGATATATGTAGTTAGTTAGGGTTTTAAGGCACGTACCATGTGGATTCTCAGAGGCATAAGCAGACCAACTCAGCTCATCTGAAGAAACATCGAGCAGATCAATACAATCCGAAACCGCATTTTGCAGTCGACGATCCCCACTGAAATCCGCAAACTGAGACAAAACCGAACTCATTTGTCTGATTACTTCCACGATGGTGTTAATGGAGCTCACAAACTCACTTGCTGGAACTCTCAAGTAATCGTATGGCATACTCTCTTCTGATGACACACACATACACAGCATCAAGAAGATCAAGAAACCCTTCCACCATGACATTCTTTTCTCTAAATTTTTTGTTCGTTAAAGAATGCTTTTAACTTCAATAATGAATAAAATGATTAGATGAAAGAAAGGATTGGGTGGTTTTGATGAAACTGAAGGCTTTAGTGGAACCTATAAAAGAAGGAACGCATTAACTTCGACCTACCTGTCTGTCTACTTCTAAACAGTTAAGTCTACGTAACTCTTTAATTGGGACTTAACTCCATTATCCCAACAAACATATACTGTATATAGCTCATTCATTCGTAGTTGATATTTCTTTTATTTTCAATTATATTTATGAGATCTCTTAATTATAGCTCAACCGTCCCACACATACATTCAAGTTCTTAGACTCGGTCCTATAGTATAGTAGTAACATGCAGCTGCTTTAACCTATATCCACCGTCGTATTTAAATCAAGTATTCCATCCGTTTTATCTGAGTTGTTTTTTACTAGTAATTGATAAATGTTGGACTATTTTATTTTAATCATTGAAAACAATAAACGTGTGAATCATTCAATTCATTGTCCAGGTTAAACAGAAATCATATTATTTTATTGAGAAAGTAAAACATTAATGATTAAATGAAACAAAAGCTTCTAGATATCATTTAATATAACTCAAACCACGCGTTAATGGGCGGATGATACTAAAACGTTCCAGCAACGCCAAACAAGCTGAATTCGAATCCACTTACACTTAGATATTTGATATCTCTAACTCGTGGTTATCTGTGATTTAACATTCCTTCGCTGAAAAATAATTTTCATTTTTTTTATTTTTAATATGACTCAACAAAATATAAGTATCATATAATATGACTCAACAAAATATTAGTAAATATAGTCTTCTTACATCCATAATGATCGTTTGTGTATCCGTCATCTTTATCCAAATGATCTTATAAATAGATAATAAACACAATTAATATTCTTCTCACCTTTGTTTAAGCTTAATTTATTATAGACAAATTTCACTATAATTTTATTTTATTTGGTGGTGAATTTTAAACCGCACGATTAACTCATACAGTATATGTTTATGATCTATTTTATGATATCTAGTTAAAAATGAATTGATTTATTTTATTATACTGTTACAAATTATAAAAGATAGTACGACCATTCTCGAAAGTAAGATTTTTTAGGTTTTGTTTTTTGTTCCACAAAAAAAGAGATTCTAAAAGTTTAAGGTACTTTTAATAATTAGTATTAAAGAATTATATATTTTTAAGAAACATTAATTGAAAACGTAAACTGTTTAATTTTTATCGGTTGATAGTTATTGGATACTACATAATAGAAATAAATAATATAGTTAATTCTAATATTAATTATGTTCTTAATAAACGTAAAAATTCTAGAAAATCCTACTTTCAGGAACGAATGTAGTATTACATATCGACAACCATACAATTGACAGTTCTACGATATTAAAAGTTTTTTATAAGTTTTTCTCGTTAATCTACATAATTGTTAATATATTGTTTTTTTTCTGAGATACGAAATCTAAATTTCCAGATGTAATTATTAATAAACTCTCAGTCAAACACTTGAAAAAATAGTTTTTTATTAATAAGTTTATGAATCAAATTAGGACTCTAATTTGAAAACTCATGGGTCAACCAGCTGGCTACCGTGGTACTTATATTCTATAACTTGCCAAAGTTAAACTGTACACAATATTTCCATGTATGTCTTCTTTCATAAGAAGAAATCACTTTGTGTTTGTTATTCCACCTCATCTTATGTATGTACAACACTGATATATTGCAAAAATGTGATAAGGAATTACGGTCTTGAGGTGTTGGTTTTGATTGATTAGTGTCATAGATATATTTTGTAAGTTTCCAATTACTTGAACATAGAAAGAAGTCATGCTAATGCAGAGATGGATCAAGTGGATAAATCTCTGTAGGAAGTTTAGAGATTTCATCACTTCTAGAAGGAATGGGCATTGGACAGAGTCAAAAGCTTTTGATATGTCGATCTTCATTATACATTTAGAAAACATTGTTGTCTTATGATAATCTTAATTTGACCTGCTTTGTGGCCATTGAATGTTTTTCCATGAGTAAATCTATCCTTTGCAAACGTTGACTGGTTTAAGGCTATGAATTGTTAAAATAAATTTCAGTTGATTGGAAAGGATCTTTGAGATAGTCTTCTACATGACCAGGGCCGTGCCTGACATTACATGGGCCCAAGCAAAAAATAATTATATGATTTTTTATTGTAATTTTTTTTTGTATGTATATGTGATTTGAAGAAGAATTGAACTTCTCTTTTAGAAAACCTAATATTCTTAAATGCAAGTGATCCAACAAAGATTTTGTACAATTATTAGCCCTTTAATTATTTAATCTAATATTAGGCCCCAAGCAGATGCTTTTCTTGCTTCCGCTCAGGCACGGCCGTGTACATGACAATGCAACACGAAATAAACCTTTAATCTTTCTTTTGCTTCTTCTTTCTTTGGGATTAGGACTAATATAGTTTAATTCAGACTAACACCTCTTGGTCTTTTTCAGTCCATCAAAAAGTTAGAAAATACATACTGTGATAACTTATTAACTTAGTCAATAGGCTTAGTTATACAAATACATAACTTACATTTAGAAAATAGTAAACCTTATATAGAGATGCTAACTTTCCTAATAACTATATGGAAATATATTCTAGGTGATCTCCAAATTCCTTAGATCTCCTACTATATTGTTCTACAAGATAACTACAGTGCGGGCTGAGCTAATCAACTGATGGTATTTGTTTCGGTTATTCTGCTATGCACGGTGACACTCGTCTTCGTTTGGAAATGTCAGTTTGACCCAAACAACAACCATTAATTCATTGTACAAACTTTTGCACTACCAACCAAAAAATATATAGTTCCTATAGACTTCTTGAGTATCTGCTTTTTTTTTTTACTTGGGGTATCCAAGACTCAGAAATGTCTATATTAATTCCCAAGGGGAGATGCAGTCCACGGATAGACTCTCTTTCTGGACATTCAAATAGGCCGTAAATCATAAACTCATATCCGTATTAAATGACCAGAATAATTGTGATTTATTTTCGCACAACAGGTGGGTCAAACATGAAACATGTTAGCTTCTCAATTGCTTTACAGTTAAGTATTATCAGATGGCACGTTTCGAGACGTCCTACCTGACCAAACGAACGGGGAAGCAACAAGAAGAATCAAAGACTCGAAACGAGCTCTGCTGTTTTATCTTTCCCTTTCCAATTTTGGCGGATTATTTTCCTTTTCTAGATTTGATCAACGACTAAGGGGTTGACTGGTTTTCCCGCTACCACCCGCAAACGCAGCTTTTGCGGTTGGTAGCGGTTGTTGGCGTTTTGTAACAATCATACAAAATGCAATAAATCGCTTCAAATCGCTTCAAACCGCTATAGACCTCTAAAATTCAAAAGCTGGTTCCAGCTAGCGTTTGCGGTTGCGGGCGGTTGCGGGAGAGTAAATATTTTTTTTTTCAAAAAAATTATATAATAAAAAAATAAAAATAATCAATTAAAATTTTAAATTAAATAATAAAATACCAAAATGTATACATTATATTGTAATTTATATTATAAAACTTTGAAGAAAAATATTTCTATAATTTTAAAATAATTTAATAGTATAATTTTATAAATATATTTTTTATATTTAGTATAATAATATGATTTTTAATATTATTATAATTATATATAATATAAATATTGTTAATTTATTATCTAACCACTGCTGCATTTAGTAGTTAACCAGTCATAAATATCCCGCAAACGCAACAATTTTTAACCGCTTTACCAGTCGTCCAAATCTCTTAATCACATAAAACCGTAACCGCCCGCATCCGCAAACATCCGCAGTCGCAAACGCAACCGCTGCGGTTACACCAGTCAGCCCCTAAACCAAATGCTGAAACATTTTTCTCATCAAAATTTTAATCTCAAATATTTTTGTAAGTTGTCAATTTAGTATACAATAGTATATAATTTGGTATAACTAGAGTTGTATTTATACCAAATTTTAAGTCGACAATAATATAATTTCGTTTAACTTAATTTTATCAGGTTGTATATCAATAACGGAAATTAAAAAAAAATTACAATTAAAAATTGAATTCTAAAAGTTGAAAATTGAAATTTCAATCAATTTGAAAGGGAAAAACATGAAGGCAAAATCAGAATTGTATCAATTTAATAAAAATTAAATTTATTCTATTAAAACATGATCATGACCTATTGATAAATGTTTGGTCTAACTATTTATTATATATGTATTATTTTTTTGTATTAATAACATTAATTTTTTTATATTGTTGATAAATAAATAATTAAATATAAATATAACTATAAAAATATAAGGGGGTGACTGGTTTTCCCGCTACCACCCGCAAACGCAACTTTTGCGGTTGGTAGCGGTTGTTGGCGTTTTGCAACAATCATACAAAACGCCATAAAACGCTTCAAACCGCTATAAACCTCTAAAATTCAAAAGCTGGTTCCAGCTAGCGTTTGCGGTTGCGGGCGGTTGCGGGAGGGTCAAAAAATTATTATTTTTTCAAAAAAATTATATAAATAAAAAATAAATACTATTTAATTAAAATTTAAAATTGAAATAATAAAAATAAAATATATTTTAATTTATATTATAAAACTTTAAAGAAAAATATTTCTATATCTTTAAAAAATAATAATAATATAATTTGATAAATATAATTTTTATATTTATTATAATAATATGATTTTCAATATTTTTATAAATATATAAAATATAAATATTATTCATTTATATTTAACCACTTTTTCATTTGGTAGTTAACCAGTCATAACTATCCCGCAAACGCAACAATTTTTAACCGCTTTACCAGTCGTCCAAATCTCTTAATAACGCATAAAAACGCAACCACCCGCATCCGCAAACGCCCGCAACCGCAACCGCAACCGCTGCGGTTACACCAGTCAGCCCCTAAGTATAAAATTAAAATTTTCAAAAGGTAAAATAAAATAAAATATATACCTGCCCTTTCAAAGGGTGGGTTAGAATCTAGTAAACTGTTAAAAATAAATAAAGTGAATACTTTTTTTTTCATTAAGAGCTTTTTGATTTTGGTCTCACGACCACTTTGGTTCCTACTTCCTATTATTTTATTTTTCTTTATTCTTTTTCATTTGTTCCCCTTAAAGCCACTTTCAAGGTGGTTTTAGGATTATATATATTTTTTTCCTTTTACGTTTTCTTCAAGTTTTAGTTTTTCTTTTAACTGAGAGAGGATTATGTTTGAGATTATCCAAATCCAATTGGAGATATGTCTTTTCTTTTTTTACTATAAAATATATATGATCTCATGAGATAAGTGTGAATCATTTATTAATTAAAGAAGTTCCTTAACCTTGTTTTCGCCAAGAACAGAACAGTTCCTTAGGGTTCAAACATCAATCTAAATTTGATTACGTTGCGACGATGGAGGAAAGTGAAGAAGCCGCGGGGGCTGAACTGAAGCGTGTCTGGTCATCTAGCAATGATGTAGCTGCTGAAGATTATTGTACGATGGATGAAGTTGATCACAAGCGTCCCAAACTGTACTCTCTAAACTCCCTTTTTACTACTTGATCACTGAATCTTGATAAGAAACATCCTTTTAAGCTGACATGAATCCTTTTGAGTGTTAGTTCTGATATGCTGATGTTCTATTGCAGTGAGTGCCCGTCTGCTTCTAGGGTATCTACTGATTCGTCCATGGAGAGAACTGTTGCATCTTCTTCTCGGACAGATACTGATATGTTCTGCCAGAATTTTATATTAAATTATGGTCGGAAAGATGGGGAAAAAGATGATAACGGTGAAGATTTTAAAGTTCATATTGATTTGAATGATGACCTCTTACATGTGGTACATATTTTTTTCTTTTGCATTTTAAGATGAATTCTAAGTTAATCTTTTTTTCTTTCTTTTGTTTTAAGATTTTTGTAATTTTTTTTTGCCACTTTAAGGTGTTGTCGTTCTTGAATCACGTCGACCTCTGTCGCTCTGCTATGGTATGTCGTCAGTGGAGAGTAGCTAGTGCTCATGAGGATTTTTGGAAGGTCTTCAACTTTAAAAATAAGAGTATTTCTATCAATCAATGTAAGTTGTTACATGTGTCTTCTCTTTTTGATATTTAGTGAATACAAGAAACTTGTAAGTTGTAATGTTGAATGCATTCATTCTTCAACCCTTTAATGGCCTCTTAAGAGAACTATGCAAAGACGCTATGTTACTCAAACTTGTATTTCACAAGACGTTAATATAGATAGATAAATTATAACCTTTGGTTGCTTTTATGTGCAGTTGAAGACATGTGCGATCGCTATCCCAATGCCACCAAAGTGAATGTTTGTGGCGTTCCTGATGTCGACACTATGGCTCTGAAAGCAGCTACCACTTTGAGGTATCTATCTTGTTTAGCCTCGAATATGATTTCATAAATTAAAGTTAGTACATATCCATCTCGTCTGTTTCAGGAATCTGGAGGTCTTAATTATAGGAGACGGTTATATCAGTGAAGACTTTTTCCAGATATTGGGGGAGTGTAAAAGGCTAAGGAGCGTGACCATAAATGAAGCTATTTTGGAAAATGGTGATGAGGAAATACACCTGAGTCATGATGGGCTACATGAACTTAAAATTAGAAACTGCAGCCTTACGCTTTTGTCTATCAGGTGAAGTTGTTTTTTTTTTTCATTTGATTCTTTATGTGTATTTCATTCTCAGTCATCATTATTCTTTGCTATCATTTAGGTGTCCGCAGCTCAGGTCTTTATCATTAAAAAACAGCAGCATGATACAGGCCATGCTTAACTGTCCACTCCTCCAACATCTCAATATAACATCGTGCCATAAGCTCCAAGATGCTGATATCCATTCAGCTGTCATCTCGTGTCCTCTATTAGAGTCGCTACATGTTTCTAGCTGTTTCTGTCTCAGTAATGGAACTTTGCTTGGAATAGCTCAGGCTTGTGCTGGTCTCCGTATCCTTAAAGCTTCAAACTGCCCTGATATATCTTTTGAGGTTGGTCTCATGTTACATGATGCTCTGCTTTTCCTCCCCACTCATACTTGTGTGACCTTTTCTTCTTCTTTGTAGTCAGTACATTTCCCCATGTTGACAGTTCTCAAGCTTCATAGATGTGACAGTATAACATCCGCGTCTATGACTTGGATTGCTAATAGTACAAAGCTGGAGGTATGTGATTGCTTTTTTTTTTTTCCACACTTACATACACATGCAAAATGTTCTACAACCTTTAGCTAGAGACCACTGTTTCCAGTTAAGTTAATCACATATCATCTATTGCAGGTTTTGGAGCTTCATAATTGCTATATGTTGACATCTGTCGCGTTGCATCTCTCCTGTTTGCAGAGTTTAAGCCTAGTAAATTGCCTCACGTATAGCCTTCATCTTTTGTTTTGCTCTAAAGTTTTATATTATGATATTCTTTTTGCTATCATTTCACACAAGTGTCGCTGTGTTTTAACAGCTTCACAGAGCTGAACTTGCAATGCACCATGCTTTCATCAATCACTATTTCAATCTGTCCAGCTCTTCGCTTAGTCACTATCACTTCCAACGCCCTTCAAGTATGCACTTAGTTCCATTTGTTGGAAAGTTTTGATCTGATTAATCTGTTAACATTTCTTCACTTTTTGTTGCAGAGATTAGCACTCCAGAAACACAAGAATTTGACAGCATTAGTTTTGCAATGCCAGTCCTTGCAAGAACTGGATCTCTCTGGTTGTAAATCACTTTCTAACACTGTATGTGAATGTTTTAGTGATGATGGTGGATGCCCAATGCTTAAGTCATTAACTCTTGACAACTGTGAGGTGTGATACAGTTTCTTCTTGTTCTTTTGGCTGCAGCTATCTGCTACTTATGATAACATAGTGAAATATATATATGTGATGTTTTCCTGGTTGCTTAACTGATTCTAAATCTTGTAGAGCTTAACAGAAGTGAGATTCTGCAACTCATCGTTGTCTAGTCTGTCCCTTGTTGGCTGTCGTGCTGTTACTTCTCTTGAGTTGAGGTGCCCTCTCATAGAGCAGATCTGTTTTGATGGATGTGATAATCTTGAAACTGTATTCTTAAAGCCTGTGAGTGTTGCTATACTTATCTCACATCATATAAACTAACTTTCCTTAACTGATGAGTTTCTCGCTTCTCCCTTCTGGTTGTGACCAGGTTGCGCTCCGGTCTCTAGATCTAGGAATATTCTCAAAACTGAGTGTGCTCAGTATCGAAGCGCCTTATATGGTGTCCCTTGAGTTGAAATGTTGCTGTGCACTGTCTGAAGCTTCCATCATTTGTCCTTTATTAACATCTTTAGATGCCTCTTTCTGCGGGTAATCATTTATTGTTTGTTGTTATACATTTTCATGACTGATTGTATGGTGCTGCATGCTAATCAACTTCCCACCATTGCCTTTTCTAGTCAACTGAGGGATGATTGTCTGCCTGCAATCACTGCTTCTTGCCCACTAATTGAGTCACTGGTGCTAATGGCATGCTCTTCTATTGGCTCTGATGGCTTTTCATCCTTGAAAGGCCTCCAAAACTTGACCCTTCTTGATTTGTCGTACACTTCCTTGATGAATCTGGAGCCCATCTTCAAGTCATGTATTCAACTGAAGGTATATAAAACCTTATGACTTGTATACTTTATATTCATTCCATGAGGACTTGTTGAGTTAAGCTGTGCCTTGTTTGTATCTTTTGTTGTTTAGGTACTCAAGTTACATACCTGCAAATATCTCACTGAGTCAACACTGGAGCCTCTATACAAACAAGGTGCACTACCGGCCCTTGAAGAGTTGGACCTGTCTTATGGAACTCTCTGTCAGACTGTGATAGATGGTCTACTTGCGTGCTGCACACACCTGACCCGTTTGAGCTTGAACGGCTGTGTTAACATGCATGACCTTGATCACTTTGGTGTATACAGTTCTAGTGAGAGTAGTCAAGAACCAGCTGAAACAAGTAGCAACCGGTTACTACAAAACCTCAGCTGTGTGGGTTGCCCTAATATCAGGAAAGTGTTGATACCACCTGCAGCTGGGTTTTATCATTTATCATCACTGAACCTATCTCTATCAGTCCATTTAAAGGAGGTTGATATCGCCTGTTCCAACCTGGTCTTACTTAATCTAAGGTATGAGAGGGATTTTTACCATTTGTTACTCGACTTGTTTCTTTATTTCTCATCAGAGGTAGGTGTTATTCCATTTGCTAATGAAATTTAAATTAAAAAAAAAATGGATTGTTTTAGCAATTGTCGCTCTCTGGAAGTACTGAAGCTTGGCTGTTCAAGATTGGCTAGTCTATTTCTTCAGGTATGTTTTTGCCCCATAGTTGGCTCTGTTAATATCATGTTAAAATCACATGGGTTTATATATATCTATAGTTGACACATTTTGTCTTTGGTAGTGTTGTAAAATGGATGAAGCAGGAGTTGAAGCAGCTATATCAGGATGCTGCTCACTAGAGACACTGGATCTCCGTTTCTGTCCAAAGGTAATAATAGGAGGGAGTGTTTGGTTAGATATCGAAGTTAACAAATAATAATCCATGGATCATAAAAAGAGACTTTGAAGTTTGAAAACCATATCTTGGTGATTAACAGATATCTTCAGTGAGCATGGAGAGGTTTCAAACAGTGTGCCCTAGTTTGAAGAACGTCTTCAGCAATCCTAATATTTTGCAAAATAGTGCTTTGCATCCAGTGTTTCATGATATGTTGTGTAGTTTGGGATGTAACTAATGGGTCCAAGTCTCGGTAGTGCTTATTATAGGCCTCTGGAGCTTGTACCGTGGCCTTTTTAGTCTTGCTTGTGTGACTATACAAACCTTTTTGTGTCTTTGCTTTGGTTATATCACTGCTACTGTTGTAAATAATATAAATTGTTAGAATAGTTTATATGGATTGACACCATCCCAATCAATATGAGTCCAAAACTTCATTTTGTAATTCTAGTGGAAAACATGTTGAATCAAAACACTCATATAGTGGTAGAAGTTTTTCATACCAGGAAGACCTCGCCAGAGAGTTCTTGTCCGAGAGATGTTGGTTATTTTGGGTTGTAACCCGGAAAGTTGTGAATTATATACTTGGACAATGATTGAATCACCATGCTTTCCTTAAAGAGTATTTCGACCATATTCCAAGCCTTTGGGTTACACGAAATCCCTTTGTAGGATAAGACAATCAAAGTCACATTCTTGTTCTAGGCTAAGATACAAGAATCACAAATAGAGCTTTAATGCTTATATGTGTTCTTCAAAGATCTTTGATGATCTTTGAACAATGAATCTCTTTCTTTTACTCTCTTACTAATTATTAGTTTCTGATTTTTCTCTATATGATTTTCCAATGCCTACATCTCTTTATATAGAGAGTGAAGAGTTGCAACTAATAGTTCCAATGGTTAAACCAAAAGTTGCAAAGGTTAATGAAGAGCTGCAATGTTTAGTAAAGAGTTACAATGGTTAATCACCAAGGGGTGCAAACATCAATATGGTTATACCAAAGGTTGCTTTCATTAATAGTTACAATTGTTCATATAAACAATTGCAATGGTTCACTTTAATGGTTGCAAGGATTCACTTAAATATCCAACAATCCTCCCCCATTTAAGTGTAATCACAGATTCATTAAATAATTAATACATATATCAAACTCATGCATAAATGAAAATGTTCGAAGAATTGAATTTCCATCTTAGTGTATTACACATTCCAAATGTCCGAAAATCAGGATGTCCTACGGATTGAATCCCTCAACCCATTTTGAACACATGAAGATAATACACACATGTGTTTCCACATTACTCTAAGTGTTTACCCGACACTATTATAAGCCATGTGTCTCAATCCATTCATGAATGCATACAAAGCCAAGTCCAAGCTTATTGAAGCGGCATCACTTCACACTCATATAGGTAAATACTTTCAGTCATGCACCTGCAAATGCATTTTTTCAAAGTATTTATTAAGAATAATTTTTTCAACCTATCTCTTCTTGCAGGTCCAAGCACATACCTTGGGATGATATATAAAAATGTGCTTCAGTCTTTAAGTGTAGGCTTTCCACATTGAATTCAGCCTCTAACGTCGTATTAAAGGGGAATTGGGTATCCTACGATTAAAGATTTCAAATGGACTTTAAACTCATCCCTTTAACAAACTCAATTACAAAGTCTCTAGCTAATCATTTCGTCAAATGATATGCTACATTTCTTTCAGACCGAACAAATTCTTTGGTAATCACCCTGTGAGTGATCAGCTCACATACTACATTATATCTAACATCAGGTGTCGCGACTTACCATTATACACTTAGTTATAGATTTTAACTAAGACTTCTTCACTATCATAGATAAAAACTAGTGATACTATTTCGGTCACAACGGAATCTCGTAAAAATTCTCTAGCCAATACACTTATTTACCAGCATATGCTAATGCTACGAATTCTTATTCTATAGTCAAATTTTCATGCAACTTTGCTCCTTAGAAGCCCATGAAATGGCACCTCCCTAGCCAAAACACTCAACCACTTATAGAAGATTGATCTTCTATATTGATAATCAAACTTGCATCTAAATACCCTTCTACCATCGAAGGAAATCTGACATATACCAAACCATAATCTATGGTTTCATTCAAATACTCGAGTTGTGATATTTCTTGTCCTATATAAGGCACACACTTGACACTCGCATTCCATGGGAGTCCTCATTGGCGAACAATATCACAATTGAACCCATTAATAACTTTATCAATGTAAAAATAAGATGTCTAATATATTGGTTTACTTGCATGTGTGATTCAAATTCCAGAACCACATCAACCTCCCCCATGTCTTTCATTGTTAAACTTGATGACAATAATGGTTTTGTAAGCTCTACTTATCGTTGATCAGTGCCAAATATCAATATGTCATCAACATATAAGCAAATGATTGTTCATTACTGAACTCATCAACTTGTTATATAAATACTTATCCTAATAGTTTAACTCAAACTACTTGATAAGACAATCTCATTAAACATTCGATGTTACTGCCTTGGTGCTTTCTTTACCCAGACAATAAATGTATACACTTTTTATTTTTTACATGGTACAATAAAATCTTAAGGTTGCTTCAGATACACTTCTTTCTGAGCCATCGATCCATACCGATGGATCATAGTCCATAACACCAACCATGAACAATATGTTTACCACTTATGACTGCTCGGCCTTTACCCTAAGGCACTTGCATCCATAAGGATCAATAACTTGCATGATGTAAGTCACTTTATTTCAGTGAAATTACATTCGCACCTTCTCAGTAATATTATGTTGCACTCTTTCACTAACATTATGTTTTTACCATTTCGGTAACATTATGTTCATACTCTTTCGGTGATAATATTTTCGCACCATTTCGGTGACGCTATATTCGCACCCTTTTGGTCCCGAAACGTTCACACCCTTTTGGTCCCGAAACGTCTACATCCCTTGCATCATGTTAGATTCGCACCCCTTGGGTCACGAACCGTTCACACCCCTTGGGTCACGAACCGTTCACACCCTCTGGATCATGATACATTCGTACCCCTTGGGTCATAGTACGTTCGCATCCCTTCGGACACGGCATGTTCGCATCCTTTGGTTTCTAAATTATGCGTACAATATATCAAATTAAAGATAATTTCAACAGCTGCGCATGGACATAAAAATTATGCAATTCCGATCTATAACCAGAGAGATATGACCAAAACAAAAAATGTAATTTTCAGACAAATCCAAACGTGACACGTGTCACGTTACTGTTCATCTTCTTCATTTCATTTTTTTTTCCTGCAACATGGTCGAAACTTTCGACCCTTATATCTCTCAGAATACGCAATATTATTTTACGCATAATATATCAATAGAAAGATAATTTCAAGATCTACGCACTGATATAGAAATCGTACGATTCTGATATATACTTAGAGGGATATGATCAAAACAATATTTTTTGGTTTACTTACTATTTCTCTAAATTCATGCAATATATTTTGGTTCTAAATGCAATAATTTCTAGAAGAATTCATGACATTATGATAAACACATATGTAAAATTTCAACTGATTTCATTTTGTATTCATGAATTCACCATTATTAATTATTTAAGCATTAACCATTTGTCTTAATTCATCATGAATAAATTCAAGTAACCCATATTACTTTTCATTCATGATTACTAAAAATGTTAATATACCAGAACCGAATCCAAATGCTCTGATACACAACATGTTTGCATCCCTTTGAGAATATAGCAACGATATATTATTCTTCATTCTTTCATCTTCTTGCTCTATCTTCGAAAGTATACTCTCTCAAGCATTTACAACTTTCCAAACTTTGATGCTATCCTTCGCACAAATACACCAGTCATAATTCACAAGAAAATACTCTTTAAGATTGTTGGTTATTTTGGGTTGTAACCCGGAAAGTTGTGAATTATATACTTGGATAATGATTGAATCACCATGCTTTCCTTAAAGAGTATTTCGACCATATTCCAAGCCTTTGGGTTACACGAAATCCCTTTGTAGGATAAGACAATCAAAGTCACATTCTTGTTCTAGGCTAAGATACAAGAATCACAAATAGAGCTTTAATGCTTATATGTGTTCTTCAAAGATCTTTGATGATCTTTGAACAATGAATCTCTTTCTTTTACTCTCTTACTAATTATTAGTTTCTGATTTTTCTCTATATGATTTTCCAATGCCTACATCTCTTTATATAGAGAGTGAAGAGTTGCAACTAATAGTTCCAATGGTTAAACCAAAAGTTGCAAAAGTTAATGAAGAGCTGCAATGTTTAGTAAAGAGTTACAATGGTTAATCACCAAGGGGTGCAAACATCAATATGGTTATTACCAAAGGTTGCTTTCATTAATAGTTACAATTGTTCATATAAACAATTGCAATGGTTCACTTTAATGGTTGCAAGGATTCACTTAAATATCCAACAAGAGACATGATTAAAAAGAGTCTAAACATATAGTTTAACTCAGACTTGTAGCCTTAAACCCTTTAAAAATTGATTGACAGGGTGATAATGATATCCTTTCCAGTGATTGGCCAAGAATATTCGAAGAACTCACATGGAAATCGTAAGGGACTGGAAATTTATTATTTAGCATATTGAAAATAACTTGATGTAGCTGTGTTTCAGTAACTTCCCTTTGTAATACCTCTTGGTCTTGGTCTTCCCATTGTTCCATCGAAAATTCTGCCAAAACAGTGGGCTTATTTATACATGAAGATATCCCAAAAAATTGAGCTGCCTCCCTTATGATATCATCCTCTGTCTTAGCTATCTATGGTTCCATCAGGCTGCAATATTTCTCCGATTGAGTTCCAAACATAATGTGATAACTTATTATCTTAGCCAATAGGCTTAGTTATACAAAGGGAATTCGACCAAAAAAAGCACGAACTTTGCATGAATTGCCAAAAAAAACATGAACTCTTAGGCTGGCAAAAAAAAACACAAAAATTTCATTGACTTTATAATTAAATAACAAAGTTTTCGTTGACTTGTCAATTTAGCACGCCGTCAACAAATTTAACAGAAAAAAATTGATGTGTCGTTAAGTGAAACTAAATCTGAAAATAAAATCATGTACACCCGAGGATTCGAACCCGAACCCGGGTTGATTGAGTCAAATGGCAAGGCGTTTTACCACTCGGCTAGTGCCACATTCAATGTAATTACTAACACATTTAATTTTATTAGGTACTGATTACATATAAAAATTGTCTAAAAACTTAAAAAGATCTTTAAAATTCCAAAAAATAAAAAAAATAAAGAATTTTTTATAAAATTAATTTTGAAATTAAATTAAAAATAAAATTTTATTTTTTTTCTTTAAAAATTCAAAAATCTTACAAAATATTCATTTTTAAAAACAATTGCTAAAAACTGGAATTACTTATAAACACAAAAATACCCACATATTAAAATTAAATTAAAATGTTTAAAATAAATATTGTACCCACTATGAGTGTGATTTTAATTTTGTCTAAAAACTTAAAAAGATCTTTAAAATTCCAAAAAGTTGAAGAAATAAAGATTTTTTATAAATTAATTTTGAAATTAAAATAAAAAATAAAATTTTATTTTTTCTTTTAAAAAATCAAAATTCTTCCAATTTTTTTTTTCAAAATTCCAAAAAATTTAAAAATTCAAAGAAAATGCAAAAAATTAAGTTAAAATTATTAGATAAAAATTAAAATCACACTCATACTGGGTACAATATTTATTTTAAGCATTTTAATTTAATTTTAATATGTGGGTATTTTTTTGTGTTTAAAATTAATTTCCGTTTTTAGCATTTGTTTTTAAAAATGAATATTTTGGAAGACTTTTGATTTTAAAGAAAAATAAAATTTTATTTTTTATTTTAATTTCAAAATTAATTTATCAAAAAAATCTTTATTTCTTCAACTTTTTGGAATTTTACAGATATTTTTAAGTTTTTAGACAATTTTTGATATTCAATCAGTACCAAATAAAATTAAATGTGTTAGTAATTACATTTAATGTATCACTAGCCCAGTGGTAAAACGCCTTGCCATTTGACTCAATCAACCCGGGTTCGAATCCTCGGGTGTACATGTTTTTATTTTCAAATTCATGTAAAACGACGTCGTTTCATCTCATTTGAAAACGACGTCGTTTCACTTAACGGCAACACTTAACGTTACATTTAACGCTGTACTGATATGGCCAGTCAATATTAAGTTGCTTAATAAACCAAAAAAGTCAACAAAAGTACAGATTTTTTTTGGTAAGACTCGAATACAGGTTTTTTTTGGCAATTCGTGCAAAGTTTGTGCTTTTTTTTGGTCGAATCCCCGTTATACAAATGCATAACTTACATTTAGAAAATAGTAAACCTTATATACAGATGCTAACTAACTATATGGAAATATATTCTAGGCGATCTCCAAATTCTTAAGATCTCCTACTATATTGTTCTACAGTCGAGCTAATCAACTTACGGTATTTGTTTCGGTTATTTTGCTATGCACGTGACACTATTGCTTCGTCTTCGTTTGGAAATGTCAGTTTGACCCAAACAACAACCATTCATTCATTGTACAAACTTTTGCACTACCAACCCAAAAATATATAGTTCCTATTGATTTCTTGAGTATATGATATATTTTTTTTTTTTTTAACTTGGGGTATCCCAGACCCATAGAGAGACCAGACTAATCTCCAAGATGAGGTGCAGTCCACGGATAAACTCTCTCTCGGGATATTCAAATAGATTGTAAAGTATAAACTCATATCCGTGTTAGGTGACCAAAATAATTGTGTTTTAGCTTCGCGTATCAGATGCGTCGAACATGAAACATGTTAACGTCTCAGTTTCGTTCCTTATCCTTCACCACTTAGTATCTGCTTTACAGTTAACTATTATCAGATGGCACGTTTCGAGACGTCCTACCTGACCAAACGAACGGGGAAGCAGCAAGAAGAACCAAAGACTCGAAACGAGCTCTGCTGTTTTATCTTTCCCTTTTCAATTTTGGCGGATTATTTTCTTGGATTTGATCAACGACCAAGCCAAATGCTGAATTTTTCAAATATTTTTGTAAGTTGTCAATTTAGTATACAATAATATATAATTTGGTAGAACTAGAGTTGTATTTATACCAAATTGTAAGTCCACAATAATATAATTTCGTTTTAACTTAATTTTATCAGGTTGTATATCAATAACAAAAATTAAAAAAAAATTACAATTAAAAATTGAATTCTAAAAGTTGAAAATTGAAATTTCAATCAATTTGAAAGGGAAAACATGAAGGCAAAATCAGAATTGTATCAATTTAATAAAAATTAAGTAAACTGTCAAAAATTAAATAAAGTGAATACTTTTTTTTTTTCATTAAGAGCTTTGAGATTTTGGTCTCCACGACCACTTTGGTTCCTATTATTTTTTTTTCTTTATTATTTTTCCTTTGTTCCCCCTTAAAGCCACTTTCAAGGTGGTTTAGGATTATATATATTTTTTTCCTTTTACGTTTTCTTCAAGTTTTAGTTTTTCTTTTAACTGAGAGAGGATTATGTTTGAGATTATCCAAATCCAATTGGAGATATGTCTTTTCTTTTTTTACTATAAAATATATATGATCTCATGAGATAAGTTTGAATCATTTATTAATTAAAGAAGTTCCTTAACCTTGTTTTCGCCAAGAACAGAACAGTTCCTTAGGGTTCAAACATCAATCTAAATTTAATTACGTTGCGACGACGGAGGAAAGTGAAGAAGCCGCGGGGGCTGAACTGAAACATGTCTGGTCATCTAGCAATGATGTAGCAGCTGAAGATTATTGTACGATGGATGAAGTTGATCACAAGCGTCCCAAACTGTACTCTCTAAACTCCCTTTTTTACTACTTGATCACTGAATCTTAATAAGAAACATCCTTTTAATATGACATGAATCCTTTTGAGTGCTAGTTCTGATATGCTGATGTTTTATTGCAGTGAGTGCCCGTCTGCTTCTAGGGTATCTTCTGATTCGTCAATGGAGAGAACTGTTGCATCTTCTTCTCGGACAGATACTGATATGTTCTGCCAGAACTTCATCTTGAATTGTGGTCGGAACGGTGAAGATTTTAAAGTTCATATTGATTTGTCTGATGACCTCTTACATGTGGTACATATTTTTTTTCTTTTGCATTTTAAGATGAATTCTAAGTTAATCTTTTTTCTTTCTTTTGTTTTTAGATTTTTGTAATTTTTTTTTTCCACTTTAAGGTGTTGTCGTTCTTGAATCACGTCGACCTCTGTCGCTCTGCTATGGTATGTCGTCAGTGGAGAGTAGCTAGTGCTCATGAGGATTTTTGGAAGGTCTTCAACTTTAAAAATAAGAGTATTTCTATCAATCAATGTAAGTTGTTCTTCAATACATAATGTTAAACCTTGAACTTTGCTATGTAAACCTTGAAGGAACTTTGAGAATTGATAGTTGTAACATTGAATGCATTCATTCTGTAACCTTTAATTGTCTCTTAAGAGAACTATACAAAGGCGCTATGTTACTCAAACTTGTATGACGTTAATATAGGTAGATAAAGTATAGCCTTTGGTTACTTTTATGTGCAGTTGAAGACATGTGCCATCGCTATCCCAATGCCACCAAAGTGAATGTTTGTGGCGTTCCTGATGTCGACACTATGGCTCTGAAAGCAGCTACCACTTTGAGGTATCTATCTTGTGTACCCTCGAATATGATTTCATAAATAAAGTTCATATATATATCAATGCTTTTGGTTTGTTTCAGGAATCTGGAGGTCTTAACTATAGGAGACGGTTATATCAGTGAAGAATTTTTCCAGATATTGGGGGAGTGTAAAAGGCTAAGGAGTGTGACCATAAATGAAGCTATTTTGGAAAATGGTGATGAGGAAATACACCTGAGTCATGATGGGCTACATGAACTTAAAATTAGAAACTGCAGCCTTACGCTTTTGTCTATCAGGTGAAGTAGTTTTTTTTTTTTTCATTTGATTCTTTATGTGTATTTCATTCTCAGTCATCATTATTCTTTGCTATCATTTAGGTGTCCGCAGCTCAGGTCTTTATCATTAAAAAACAGCAGCATGATACAGGCCATGCTTAACTGTCCACTCCTCCAACATCTCAACATAACATCGTGCCATAAGCTCCAAGATGCTGATATCCATTCAGCTGTCATCTCGTGTCCTCTATTAGAGTCGCTACATGTTTCTAGCTGTTTCTGTCTCAGTAATGGAACTTTGCTTGGAATAGCTCAGGCTTGTGCTGGTCTCCGTATCCTTAAAGCTTCAAACTGCCCTGATATATCTTTTGAGGTTGGTCTCATGTTACATGATGCTCTGCTTTTCCTCCCCACTCATACTTGTGTGACCTTTTCTTCTTCTTTGTAGTCAGTGCATTTCCCCATGTTGACAGTTCTCAAGCTTCATAGATGTGACAGTATAACATCCGCGTCTATGACTTGGATTGCTAATAGTACAAAGCTGGAGGTATGTGATTGCTTTTGTTTTTTTTTTCCACACTTGCATACACATGAAAAATGTTCTACAACCTTTAGCTAGAGACCACTGTTTCTAGTTAAGTTAATCATATATCATCTATTGCAGGTTTTGGAGCTTCATAATTGCTATATGTTGACATCTGTCGCGTTGCATCTCTCCTGTTTGCAGAGTTTAAGCCTAGTAAATTGCCTCACGTATAGCCTTCATCTTTTGTTTTGCTCTAAAGTTTTATATTATGATATTCTTTTTGCTATCATTTCACACAAGTTTCGCTGTGTTTTAACAGATTCACAGAGCTGAACTTGCAATGCACCATGCTTTCATCAATCACTATTTCAATCTGTCCAGCTCTTCGCTTAGTCACTATCACTTCCAACGCCCTTCAAGTATGCACTTAGTTATCATGATTTGTTATGATCTGATTAATCTGTTAACATTTCTTCACTTTTTGTTGCAGAGATTAGCACTCCAGAAACACAAGAATTTGACAGCATTAGTTTTGCAATGCCAGTCCTTGCAAGAACTGGATCTCTCTGGTTGTAAATCACTTTCTAACACTGTATGTGAATGTTTTAGTGATGATGGTGGATGCCCAATGCTTAAGTCATTAACTCTTGACAACTGTGAGGTGTGATACAGTTTCTTCTTGTTCTTTTGGCTGCAGCTATCTGCTACTTATGATAACACAGTGAAATATATATTTGATGTTTTCCTGGTTGCTTAACTGATTCTAAATCTTGTAGAGCTTAACAGAAGTGAGATTCTGCAACTCATCGTTGTCTAGTCTGTCCCTTGTTGGCTGTCGTGCTGTTACTTCTCTTGAGTTGAGGTGCCCTCTCATAGAGCAGATCTGTTTGGAGGGATGTGATAATCTTGAAACTGTATTCTTAAAGCCTGTGAGTGTTGCTATACTTCTGTCATATCATATCACTAACTTTCCTTAACTGATGAGTTTCTCGCTTCTCACTTCTGGTTGTGACCAGGTTGCGCTCCGGTCTCTAGATCTAGGAATATGCTCAAAACTGAGTGTGCTCAGTATCGAAGCGCCTTCTATGGTGTCCCTTGAGTTGAAATGTTGCGGTGCACTGTCTGAAGCATCCATCATTTGTCCTTTATTAACATCTTTAGATGCCTCTTTCTGCGGGTAATCATTTATTGTTTGTTGTTATACATTTTCATGACTGATTGTATGGTGCTGCTAATCAACTTCCCACCATTGCTTTTTCTAGTCAACTGAGGGATGATTGTCTGCCTGCAATCACTGCTTCTTGCCCACTAATTGAGTCACTGGTGCTAATGGCATGCTCTTCTATTGGCTCTGATGGCTTTTCATCCTTGAAAGGCCTCCAAAACTTGACCGTTCTTGATTTGTCGTACACTTCCTTGATGAATCTGGAGCCCATCTTCAAGTCATGTATTCATCTGAAGGTATTTAAAACCTTAAGACTTGTATACTTTATATTCATTCCATGAGGACTTGTTGAGTTAAGCTGTGCCTTGTTTGTATCTTTTGTTGTTTAGGTACTCAAGTTACATACCTGCAAATATCTCACTGAGTCAACACTGGAGCCTCTATACAAACAAGGTGCACTACCGGCCCTTGAAGAGTTGGACCTGTCTTATGGAACTCTCTGTCAGACAGTGATAGATGGTCTACTTGCGTGCTGCACACACCTGACCCGTTTGAGCTTGAACGGCTGTGTTAACATGCATGACCTTGATCACTTTGGTGTATACAGTTGTAGTGAGAGTAGTCAAGAACCAGCTACCAACCGGTTACTACAAAACCTCAGCTGTGTGGGTTGCCCTAATATCAGGAAAGTGTTGATACCACCTGCAGCTGGGTTTTATCATTTATCATCACTGAACCTATCTCTATCAGTCCATTTAAAGGAGGTTGATATCGCCTGTTCCAACCTGGTCTTACTTAATCTAAGGTATGAGAGGGATTTTACCATTTGTTACTCAACTTGTTTCTTTATTTCTCATCAGAGGTTGGTGTTATTCCATTTGCTAATTAAATTTAAATTAAAAAAAAATGGATTTGTTTTAGCAACTGTCGCTCTCTGGAAGTACTGAAGCTTGGCTGTTCAAGATTGGCTAGTCTATTTCTTCAGGTATGCTTTTGCCCCATAGTTGGCTCTGTTAATATCATGTTAAAATCACAAGGGTTTATATATATCTATAGTTGAGACACCTTTTGTCTTTGGTAGTCTTGTAAAATGGATGAAGCAGGAGTTGAAGCAGCTATATCAGGATGCTGCTCACTAGAGACACTGGATCTCCGTTTCTGTCCAAAGGTAATAATAGGAGGGAGTGTTTTACTTAGATATCAAAGTTAATTAACAAATAATAATCCATGGATCATAAAAAGAGACTTTGAACTTTTGAAAATCATTTCTTGGTGATTAACAGATATCTTCAGTGAGCATGGAGAGGTTTCAAACAGTGTGCCCTAGTTTGAAGAACGTCTTCAGCAATCCTAATATTTTGCAAAATAGTGTTTTGCATCCAGTGTTTCATGATATGTTGTGTAGTTTGGGATATAACTAATGGGTCCAAGTCTCGGGTCTCAGTTGTGCTTATTATAGGTCTCTGGAGCTTGTACCGTGGCCTTTTTAGTCTTGCTTGTGTGACTACACAAACCTTTTTGTGTCTTTGCTTTTGGTTATATCACTGCTACTGTTGTACATATTATAAATTGTTAGTTAAACTTTAGAATAGTTTATATATGGATTGACAACATCCCAATCAATATGAGTCCAAAACTTATTTTGTAATTCTAGTGGAAAACATGTGGAATCAAAACACTCATATAGTGGTAGAAGTTTTTCATACCAGGAAGACCTCGCCAGAGACTTCTTGTCCGAAAGACATGATTAAAAAGAGTCTGAACATATATTTATTCACATGTATAGTAACATCTCTTAAAGTTAAAACTAGTTCCTTGACTCGCAAGAAACGTAGCTCAACTTCAAAAGGCTACACTTTTAACTTACAATGCACGCAAGCCTAAAAGCCAACCCTTTTTTCTTTCACAGATTCTACTATCTCCTCTCTTTTAACTCTCTCTCTCTCCGTTTCATCTTACTTATGCTTCGCCATTTTCTTCTTCTTCTTCTTCGTCACAATGGTTCGGCTTTCTACGCGATGCCATCTCTTCCTCGGACTTGAGGCTCGGGAAATGTACGCACGCACGTATCCTAACCTCCGAAGAAAACCCAGAACGATTCCTGATCAACAACCTCATTACAATGTACTCAAAGTGCGGATCACTCACTTACGCTCGCCGAGTGTTCGATAAAATGCCTGAAAGAGATCTCGTTTCCTGGAACTCTATTTTAGCTGCCTATGCCCAGTGTTCCGAACATGTTATCGAGAACACTGAAGAGGGTTTTGTTCTTTTTCGTATTTTACGGAAGAACGTTGTGTTTACTAGTAGAATGACTCTGGCTCCACTGTTGAAACTCTGTTTGCATAGTGGATACATGTGGGCTTCAGAAGGAGTTCATGGGTATTCTTGCAAAATCGGTTTGGATATTAATGAGTTTGTTGCTGGAGGTCTTGTTAATATGTATCTGAAGTTCGGTAAGTTAAAGGAAGGTAGGGTTTTGTTTGAGGAGATGTAGTGTTATGGAACTTGATGTTGAAGGCTTATCTTGATATGGGTTTTAAAGAAGAAGCAGTGGAGCTCTCTTCCGCATTTCATAGAAGTGGCTTGTATCCTAATGAAACCACTTTGCGTTTACTTGATAGAGTTTCTTGTGATGATTCTGAAGGACGAGATGTGAATGGTAATGATGGTTCAGAAATACGATCCAAGAACCAAATATTAACTAAATATCTCCAGGCAAGCCAGTACGCAGCTCTTCTCCAATGTTTTGCGGATATGGTTTAGTCCAACTTGGAATGTGATAGTGTCACATTTATTTTGGTGTTAGCTACAGCTGTTAAGTTAGATAGTTTAGCATTAGCGAAGCAAGTTCATTGTATGGTATTGAAGTTAGGATTTGATTTGAATCTCACAGTGGGGAATAGTCTAATAAACATGTACTGTAAGTTGAGAAAAGTGGGCTTGGCTAGGACTGTTTTTGACAGTATGAGTGAACGAGATTTGATTTCCTGGAATTCAATTATCTCCGGTTTTGCTCAAAGTGGACTAGAAGTGGAAGCAGTGTGTCTGTTTATGCAGCTCTTACGTTGTGGCCTCACACCAGACCATTATACCATGACGAGTGTTCTAAAGGCAACTTCTTCTCTCTCTGAAAGCTTGTCTTTGAATAAACAAGTTCATGTTCATGCAATTAAAACCAATAACGTTGGTGACAGTTTCGTCGCTACTGTCTGATTGACGCCTACTCTCGGAACAAATGTATGAAAGAGGCAGAGGTTTTGTTCGAGAGGAAGAGTTCAAACCCGCAAGCCGAGTTGATATACAAGAAAGTTAAAGATGTGATCAGAGACATCAAAAAAGAAGGGTATGTTCCTGAGACAGATTACACACTTGTAGATGTGGAGGAAGAGGAGAAAGAGAGGGCATTGTACTATCACAGCGAGAAGCTAGCTGTTGCGTTCGGGCTCATGAGCACTCCTCCATCCACACCGATCCGTGTGATTAAGAATCTTCGTGTCTGTGGAGATTGCCACAATGCGATGAAGTATATAACAAAAGTGTATGGTAGAGAGATTGTACTGAGAGATGCAAACCGGTTTCACAGGTTCAAGGATGGTAAATGCTCATGTGGTGATTTTTGGTAGTTGGAAGGTTGGACAAAGAGATTAAGTTTTTGCTTACTCTATACTTGTCAATAGATTGTAATTCAAGTTACATTATCCTGAGAAGAGAACACATAAGTATCTTGTTTTCAGCTCCTCCAATGCAGTTTATGTCAGACTTTTCTTCTGTATAAATCATGAGACATCGCAGGAGGCAACATCTTGACATGAATCTAGTTTCCAAATCCTTAAGTTGGCGCTCTAAGTAAAACTCAGAGAGAAGAATCACAAACATGGTTTCACGAATCCAGTTCTTCATCACTCTGGTGAAAGAACCGCCTGAGCTCTGTTCTATAGCTGAGCTATACATAAGTGTATCTTTCTTATCTTAATAATCAGTATGTGGTTTATTTTTGAAGCTGTGAGGGTTAAGAATACAACATTCTCCTTCTACTTTGATTGATTTCCTAAATTCTCGTATGCTTTACTATATATAATAAAAAAGAGTTGCTCAAAGGAGCTGCTTCAAAAAGACAATGTCAATGAGAAACATTACGTGGTCAAGTATCATCATCGACTGGATTCTTTTGCATCAGATTGCTTAGTTGGATTCAGCTCACCATCAACCTCCAACATGCGGGAGAGAAGTTTACCATCTAAATTCTCCTGTTTGAGGACATGAGAAACCAAAACTACTCAGAAACAGAAGCTTATGGAATTGATTAGGATGAAGTAAGAGTGGGTGAGTTATTACCGAGAGACAGTCTCTGTACTTATTCCACTCAGCAACACACTCTTCTTTATCCCATTGGCCTTTCACGAACTTCTCTGAGTACCATCTGCAGAATCAAAGACATAAAGGAAGCAACTTTTTAATGGTTTATACACCAACCAAAAGACACTAAAGACCATCATATATCCCTCAAAAAGATTCCATTTTGGTTCACCATTGCTACTAAACAGTAAACAGTAGAGCTAAATCTCTCAAAGGAAACAGTGACTCACTTATTGAAGCAATTGTGGTAAGCAGTTCGCAAATCAGCACAGGGGGAAGTAGAGGAGCGACTTGAAGTTGATTCCTTTTTCTTCAACAAACCCATTGTTGCAGTAATTTCGATAATCCACCTATATTGTTCCAAATATTTAATATCAATTTCACAATGACGAAAGAATTTTTATTTGACTCATCTCTTCAAAACTCCATGATTTAATATAATGATCAAAAAAACATATATAAAGTCAAAGCAGCTTCAATACCCAGAAGCAGAAATGTTAACCCTGATCAGATCGGAACAGGTAGAAGACTAAAATTTTGATTAGACAGGACAAAGAAGAAGATGATGTCCGAATCTTAAACCCGTAACACTCGCACGAGATTGTGAGGAAAAATTCAAACGTCGTCGTTTTACGCTAGACAAAAACCCTATCCACGCCGTTGTTCAGAATTAATCGCATGGTTAAAAAGCCCATTAGCCGAACGAGCCCATACTGGTTAGGCCTGTTTATCTCGTGGGACCAGAAAACTCACAAACACTGTCAACGTCAAACGTTACACGAACGAACTGGAATCACTTGTGGTCGTCATGTCATCATCGCGCGTGGCGTTACATCAAACACTTTTTTTATCCTTTTCTGTTTTTTTTTTTTGCTCGGCTCTATATATATATAAATAAAGCTTGCCTCCGTAGGAGTAAACATTCATTCCTTTGCACGATAATGGATGAGTTCAAAGGTCAACCTCGTCTCCCTAAGTTCGCCGTCCCAAAACGCTACGATCTCCGTCTCATTCCCGATCTCATCTCCTGTACTTTCACTGGAACCGTCTCCATTGATGTTGATATAGTCGCCCATACTCGTTTCATCGTTCTCAACGCAGCTGATATCACAGTCAACGATGCCTCCGTCTCCTTTACTCCTCTTACCTCCTCTAAGGTATATATTACAACTCTCAGATGATCTAATGTGGCTAGATATCACGGTCTTGGTTATGCTTTTTGGTCGTTGAGTAAGTAAGTAGTGCTGTTAGAATATATTTTCATGACTACCTTCTCGTTTAGTGCCGTGGCTAAGCTTGTGTTGTACATAACTTCATATATCATCCAGACAGTATAATCATTTACATCTTGTTGCTTTTTATGTTTCTTGTCTGAAAATCAAGGGACTTAATATGCATTTGTTTGTTTTTTTTTGTTTTTTGTGGTGCTAAGCAGGCCCTGGCAGCTCCCAAAGTTGTCCTATTTGAGGAGGATGAGATTCTGGTCCTCGAGTTTGCTGAGATTCTTCCCCATGGAGTTGGAGTTTTACAACTTGGGTTCAATGGAATACTCAATGACAAAATGAAAGGATTCTACAAAAGGTAAAGGTTTAAGTGAGAAATTTGCATTTGGTAAGGGTTTAGTTCTCATAGTATGTTGTTTACTCTTGGTGCAGTACTTATGAACATAATGGTGAGAAGAAGAACATGGCAGTTACTCAGTTTGAACCAGCTGATGCTAGGAGATGCTTCCCTTGCTGGGATGAACCTGCTTGCAAGGTTCTTTACCTACCTCTTTATTTCCCTTTGCCTCCTCTTTCATCAGCATGATTGATATCAAAAGTGAAATATAGATCTCTATTGACACGTTATGCAACAGGCTACTTTCAAGATTACACTAGAGGTGCCTGCTGAGTTAGTGGCTCTCTCCAATATGCCCATTGTGGAGGAGAAAGTTGATGGGAATCTGAAGGTTGTATCATATCAAGAGTCACCAATTATGTCTACCTATTTGGTAGCAATTGTTGTTGGTTTGTTTGACTATGTGGAAGATCATACATCCGATGGTAGAAATTCATTTTATAAGCTGTTATCTCCAGTATTGTCAAAGCACTAAATTAAGTTTCATCTTTTGCTCAGGGATCAAAGTCAGAGTATACTGTGCAGTGGGCAAAGCTGACCAAGGAAAATTTGCATTGCATGTTGGTGCAAAGACTTTGGATCTCTTCAAAGAGTAGGTCCCTTCATCAACTTTTAGGCTTGTCTGTTATTCATTGCAATATTATTGTAGGTACTTTGCTGTGCCATATCCCCTTCCTAAAATGGATATGATTGCGATACCGGATTTTGCTGCTGGAGCTATGGAGAATTATGGTTTAGTTACATACCGTGAAACACTTCTTCTCTATGATGAGCAACATTCAGCAGCTTCTAACAAACAGAGAGTACTAAAAAACATTTTCTAAATACCCTCTTAGAAGATCTTTCCTTGTGTGCTTTTGTGAAATTATATAAAGCAGTTACTTTCTCATGCTAGGTTGCAACTGTAGTTGCCCATGAACTTGCCCACCAGTGGTTTGGCAATCTTGTCACTATGGAGTGGTGGACTCATCTATGGCTTAATGAGGGTTTTGCTACTTGGGTACATTACAAATCTATGTCTTTGTATAAACAAATTGATTTTGAGTTTTTGTTGTGAATGTATAACGTTTCTCTTTATCTATTTCAGGCCAGCTACTTGGCTATTGATAGTTTGTTCCCTGAATGGAAAATCTGGACCCAGTTTCTAGACGAATCTACTGAGGGTCTAAGGCTAGATGGGCTTGAGGAGTCTCACCCTATAGAGGTAACCAAAACAAGTGTATTTATGCTTGTAGGTGGCAGTGACACACAATTCTAAAAAAATACTGTCAATATGTTTTTGAAAATTTCCTAAGGTGGAGGTTAATCATGCTGCTGAAATTGAAGAAATATTTGATGCAATAAGCTACATGAAAGGTGCATCTGTCATCCGCATGCTACAAAGCTATCTTGGTGCTGAAGTTTTTCAGGTTCTGCTCATGCTCATGCCCATTTTATTCTCTTACAGAAAGCAATCTTAGGACTTATATGGTTTTGTTGAGCAGAAGTCGCTTGCTGCATACGTAAAAAAGCATGCTTACTCAAACGCAAAGACAGAAGACCTATGGTCTGCTTTGGAAGGACAATCAGGAGAACCTGTTAACAAGCTTATGAGTTTTTGGACAAAACAAAAAGGATACCCTGTTGTCTCAGCCAAAATCAAAGATGGAAAACTGGAACTTGAGCAGGTTCTTACTTATAACCTCCACTAAAGTTGGAGGTTCATTATGATATCTTGGGCATGATCATCATCAACTAACTAACTAAATTTTAAAATTACAGTCTCGTTTCTTGTCAAGCGGCTCTCCTGGGGAAGGACAGTGGATTGTGCCTGTAACCTTGTGTTGTGGTTCATATGACATGCGCAAAAGCTTCTTATTGGAATCCAAATCTGGAGTATATGATTTAAAGGAATTATTTGGCTGCTCCAGTGCTGATGGTACGTGGATAAAAATCAATGTCGATCAGGCTGGATTCTATAGAGTGAAATATGATGACAGCCTTGTGGCTGGACTCATAAATGCAACAGAGAGCAAAAGCTTGACCCCTATTGATAGATATGGTAATGTAACCATGTAGAGTTTTGTTTTCTGGTTTGACATACTTGGGAGATGAAACATATCATTCTTCTTTCTTAGGTATTTTGGATGATTCTTTCGCACTTTCTATGGCTCGTCAACAATCTTTGGCCTCTTTGCTCACTTTGATTAGTGCTTACAAGAAGGAACTTGACTATACTGTGCTGTCAAACCTCATTGTTGTAAGAACCTCTTTTTGTCTTTTAATTTTCCCTGGTTCATAGTTATGCTTTGGCTCTAACTCTTCCTCCATACAGATAAGCTACAAAGTTGTGAAGATCGCAGCAGATGCAAATCTTGAACTGATGTCTGAGATTAAACAACTTTTCATCAGTGTTTTCCAGTTTGCTAATGCGTAAGTTGTTTTACCCATCTTCAAACATCAATAGAGTAGTATATTTAACTTGATGTTCTATTTACCAATGAAAAGGGAAAAATCAAATATTATTTACAATGTTCATTGTTCTTACAGGAAACTAGGTTGGGACCCAAAAAAAGGAGAGAGCCATCTAGATGCTATGCTGAGAGGAGAAGTCTTAACTGCACTTGCTGTGTTTGGGCATGATGAGACACTAAAGGAAGCAACTAGGAGATTTGATGCATTCTTAACTGATAGGAACACTTCACTTCTGCCTCCTGACCTTAGAAAGGTTTTGCTTCTTTTCTTATTACACTTTGAATTTACAAAAATGGTGACATTATGATTTTAACGGTGTGTTTTGGCAGGCTGCTTATGTCGCTGTAATGCAGCGAGCCAACAAGTCAGACAAATCTGGTTATGAATCTCTTCTGAGAGTTTATAGGGAAACGGACCTGAGCCAGGAGAAAACACGAATCCTAGGTAACTGATAGATAATAAACTAATAGAAAAATTATCATCACAACTGCTTATGTTTCTTTTATTTTGCAGGTTCTTTAGCATGTTGCCCAGACCCAAGTATAGTTCAAGATGTTCTTAACTTCGTATTGTCTGATGAGGTATACATATAATATGGATGTTGCTTTCAACTATGTAGAGTTAGTGAGTAATCATATATATTAATAGGCGTGAACTATTTGATGTTGATACTTGTCTAGGTCCGGAATCAAGATGTACTTTATGGACTTGCTGGTGTAAGTTGGGAAGGACGTGAAGTAGCCTGGAAGTGGCTACAAGAGAAGTGGGAGTACATTGGAGAGACATGGGGTTCTGGATTTCTCATTACACGCTTCATAAGTGCAGTTGTATCTCCGGTTTGTTCTTCTTACACTTCATCCATACACGGCTCTTGTTGTTTTTTTCTCTGCACACTTATTGGTTCATCTTTATGTCCATTTGTCTCAGTTTGCTTCGTTTGAGAAAGCGAAAGAAGTGGAGGAGTTTTTTGCAACGAGATCAAAGCCTTCAATGGCAAGAACCTTGAAGCAGAGCATTGAAAGGGTTCATATTAATGTTAACTGGGTGGAGAGTATCAGGAAGGAAGACAATCTCACACAGCTAGTTGCTCACCTCTCTTCAAACTAATCTTTTTACTCTTTAATGCTGTGGCATGTTGGGTTTATCTCCCTGAGTTAACTAAAAACATCTTTGCACTATGCAAACCTTTTGTTTTGTCTTCTTCTCAAAAGAATTTGAAATTTTCTTTCAAACTCCTAGTTTCCCATCAATAAAGT